>SZWC01022180.1:0-19524 GCA_023375785.1 Penium margaritaceum | reverse complement strand
GGGAGCTGCCCGGTCAGATTATTCCCGCCTGCCCGGATGCGCTGCAGGGAGAGGCAGCCCGCCAAAGATGAGGGAATGATGCCTTCGAACCTGTTGTAGTCCAGATCCAGGTCCACAAGTTTTTCCAGCCTGCCCAAGCCAGCGGGCAGCGCACCAGCCAGGCGGTTGAAAGAAACTCCCAACTCCTTCAAAGCCGTGAGCTTGCCGATGTTGTCGGGGAGCTGCCCCTCGAGCGAGTTCCCCTCCACATGCAAGAGCTCGAGGTTACTCAGCCTGGTGAGGTTTCCTGGAATGCTGCCGGTGAAGTTGTTGAAGTCAAGGTGCAGCCGAATGAGAGACATCAAGCTGCCCAAGTCCCCGGGCAGCTGCCCGGAAAACGAATTGTTGCTCAGCTGCAGCTCGGTCAAGGAGTTCAACGAGGCAAAGATGCCCGACGGAATGCCACCCGAAAGCCGATTGCTGGAAAGATCCAGCCCCATGAGCATGGAGCATCCGCCCAGCCCCGCAGGAATGCCGCCAGAGAGAGCATTCTCTGCCAAATACACAAAAAGCGGCTGCGCGCCTTTTGGCCCCGTGCACAGGCTGCTGGGAATGCCACCCGAGAACTTGTTGCGACGAAGGGACAGCGCGATGAGGTTCCGGCAGTCCCTCCCAATGCCTTCCGGAATGCTGCCGGAAAATCCATTGTTGTTCAGGGACAGCGCCTCCAGCCTTGGCGCGAGCTGGCAGATGTCGGCAGGGATAGGCCCCGCGAGCATGTTGTCGTCCAGCTGAAGGTTCACCAGCTGCCCGCCAGCCAGCACGGCGGGGGCCAGCTGACCGGACAATTGATTCTTGTGCAGAAAGAGCGTGGTGAGCTGGGAGAGGGAGCCGATGCCAGGAACCGCAGGGATGGTTCCGGAAAACCTATTTCCCGACAGGTCGAGGTAGGAGAGGGAGGTGCACGCGCTCAACTGTTCCGGGATGCTGCCTTGGAAGCTGTTGTGCTGTAGCTCCAAGTGCGCCAGCCTGGCCATCGCAGCCACCGTGCCCGGAGCCACTCCACCGCTGATAGTGTTGTTTGCAAGGTTCATGACACGCAGAGCGGTGAGGCGACTGAGCCCCGAGGGAAGGGGGCCGGAGAGAGAGAGGCCGTAGAGCCGGAGGTGGGTGAGGGCGTCGAGGCGGGAGAGGGAGGGCGAGATGGGGCCATCCAACGGCGCGTATGCCAGATCGAGGCTCACCACACGGCCCGACGCCCGACTGCACGTGATGTTTCTCCACTTTGCCACCGCCGCACACGGGTCCCGTTTGGCTGAGAGCTGCAGGAGAGCAGAAGGACTGCGCCACGTGGCCAGCGCGTTGGGGTCTTTCAGGGCAGCTTTGAACTGCAGCAGCGCAGCGGCATCCGCGTCTGCACTTCCAGCCACCACCTCGCGCACCGCATCGCACGTCGTGCAGCAGCCGAGCAGGCACAGCGCCAGCGCAGCAGCCAGAAGGAGCCAGAGTGGCCTTCCCACCCGTGCAGCTCCCTGCAAGCCCATCCGGCGTCTCCCTCCTTTCACCGGAGCGAGTCTCGAGAGAGTGTCACAACGCCTCCCTGCGACTCCGACCCGACCGCNCCTCCGCCTTGGTCATCCGCAGAAGCCGATGCCGAATCAAGCCGTACAGCGGCAACGTGCCACTCCAAGCTCTTGCCCTCCCGAGAGTCCACGTGGCCGATGGATTGCGCTGGGACAGACGAAGTCCACTTGGAAGCAAGGTCCTGCTGCTCGGCTGCTTTGCAACCCCTGCTACGCTGCACTGCCTCTGAAGCTGGCCTTGGAAAGGCCTGCCTCGGCTGCCCACTGGGTGTCTTGGATTCACAAAGGCGCCTGATTGGCCATCCCTCGCAGCAAGACGCGCCGACCTGCTCTTTTGCGTGACTGTGGAGGCAGATCCGAGGACAGAGGGCATGGGAGCTGGAGATGGTGTGAAAGGCCCGACGCGGACCTCCGTTGCGTCCGCAGCTCGAGACTGACGTGGAAAAGCGACCTGATGCCGTCTCCGGCTCTTGGTTCAGGCAAGGGAATGACAAGGCCTTTGGAACACGAACCAGAAGCTTCGTTAGGTCTCGACTTCAACGTGACCAACACCCCACGCCTTCCGTCCTCTTCAACGAAATTGTTGCCTACGGATTCTCGTTGGAGCTAGTGCCCTCTGAGGGCGGGGTTCCGCCGCCCTGTCGGCTCCGGCGGTAGCGTCTAGTGGACGGGGCGCCTCCCACCTCCGAGGATGGCGCGGTGGACTCGTAGCTGATCGTTCGACAGCGATGAGTGAGGTTGGTTGGGCCTGCATTGGACGGTTGGGTGAGTTCGAAGATCGTTCTCTTGTCGCTGTCCGCGTGGTCTTCCCCCTTGCAGTGTGGCTGTGTGGCTCGGCCCCTCGGACCACGCCTGGATGCAAGAAACTATGGATCTCGGACAGCATGTCTCGGCTCTGGAAATATGGACAATTTACGCGGACAAACAACTAGACTCCCGCATTAATGGTTCTTCGGACAGAAGAACAGAACTGGTGTGTTAACTCAAATCGTGTGTAGGATTGGACGGTCCGATGGAAAGGCGATGAGAAGAAACGGAACGGTCGAGTCGGTTTTCCAAATACGCTGTGCACATACCCGGACCACAGATATGAAAAGTCCAGCTATCCGAAATACTAAACACAGAGATCCTTGGTTCCTCGTTCTGGTTCGACATCAGGCTGGGATTCCTGCTGGAGTTCGTTCGGAATTAACCTACCAGCGGACGTCGGGGTCCTATATCGCCGCGTCGCCCATTATGGTCCATTCGAGAGAGAGAACACGGTCGTCCGCGAAACTGTCAGTGCGCTGGCGGACAGACAAGAATATTTTTAATGCAAAATCCGAAGGACGATGACTCCGATCTGAGTGGGTAGTCGGCCTTTCGGCTGCTGCCGATACGGAATTCGGAATCCTATTGCCGGATTCTTCAAGTATACTGGCGGGTCCCACACAACGCGTCGGAATCGGTTCATCGACTCCATTGTTCATCGATCGACGTGTGATATGGGGTGCGCCTGGTTGTCGCTGAAATCGGTCGTTGGGGCTCCTCAACGATCGATTTCAGCGATGACCGCAACTTCCTGTCCGCGTGGTTTTCGCCTTACAGTTGCCTAGGTCGCGTAGCTCGGCACTCCACGTTGATACGTCCGGATAAACTCAAAGCTGCCCTCCTCCAACAATCCTAGCGGGCCCTACACAGAACACGGATGACTGAACGGAATCGGCCCAACAATCCCCGTCTCCACCAATCACGTGCGAAAATCGATAGTTGGAACCTCGACATGCGTCCGCGTTCGGGAAGAGACGCCCAGGACCTGACCGGCTACGCGAGTCTTCTGACCGGCGATGATGATGACTGCTAGCTGGCCTGCAATTCGAGGACTCCACATGTCCTTCAACAAAGTGCGCAACGAACTGTCCGAGAACGTCCAACAACCGATTTCAGCGACAACCAGGCGCACCCATGATTTGTTGAACATTCTGCGGATGTCCACAAACGTGCCATACAATTCCGGACTCCACCATATGAACATGTCCGATGATAAGCGAGAGATTGATCGATTAATCATGTGGAGGTTGCGGACTCCTAACCCAGAGCAAATGAGCGAAAGCCATGTCCAGTAGTGTTTGCTCGTCAAATGGGGCCCCATCCCTTAACACGACAAAATGAGTTCCATACACACGCGCAGCCGCTTGTCATCTTCGGCAACTCAAAACGGCATCCCTCAGCACAGTAACTAGGGTACACTTGCCTCATACCCACTGTCTTCGATAGAAAAGAACGTCGTACCCACTTTTCGCAGAAGAAGCATGTGAGCGCCATTTTTGCAGAAACACAATAACGTCCACAATATGTACATAATGCTTCCGATGGCCATTTCTTAAAACAAATAATTCGGATGTCCACCATGCCAACAATCGTATGGAGGACGAACTGATTCTCGGCATACCCACTTTCCACACAGGCGAGCGGAAGACAACAGCATTGGAACAGGAGCTAAACGTAGCCTCGCGCAGCATAGACAGCGTGGCAGTCGACAGTGCCAGTGCACCAAACAGTTTCGACAAACCTCTTTGACTTGGCGTCTTTGTCTTTGTGGACCAGCATTGGTTCAACAGTATCGCAATACTGTTGAACGTCCAATGGGCGGGCGCCGCTAAGTCGCCTATCGCGAGCACCGTCCATGAAGTGGAAAGTACTTTACCATGCTAAACTCACTGTGTGAACCTTCGTAAACATCGTTGAACCGAAACGTTCAACGTCACAGAAGGGACAGACTTTAGGGTTACAATCCGCGTCGAGACGGCTGCTAGTCCTGTCCAGAACGCCGTGCGTCCTGTCCCTCGCCCTTATTACGACGTATAGTGTATGGTTGATCGTCGCAAACCATGGACATGTCATCCGAGGGTTGCAGGAATGGCAGAAATGGCCGCGGGTGGAGTACTGGATGTTATGTGGACCCCTTTGTTGCCCACCGAGCATGGGTCGCCATCAAGGAAGCATGGGACCACAGAAAGACACGTACCAGGAGCGTACATGGCCGCCATCCGCCACAGACCACATGGGTTGTGACTCCTGAAGCCATGGCACAGACCCTTGACTGGCCATTGCCCAGTCATAGACCATTGAACAGCCCTGACGCATGGGAGCCATGGATATCATCCGAGCCTAACAGTCCCTGCGGATGTAACCGCACGTAGAGCACGTACAAATATAGAGGTGGCAATCATCGTTAGCCATCTCCATTCATGGTGTTGTACACCGTAGCAAACATGGGTCGCATGGTTTATGGACATGACGACACCGAGCCCACTGACGTTATGGACGTGCGTACGCGACTCTGGACCGAGCGTACCTACACGTGGGGCACTGTGGCGAGGATCTACCGATGGGATCATGTTGGCCCATGGGGTGGTGAACCTACCAGACCCAGCAGGCCACAGCTCACTCCCCATCAAGTGGAGGAGGCCTGGGCTAGGATCAAGCATCGTAGGGACACACTCGTTGCAACGGAGGTCCAACCTACTTGGGTGAATGACCCATGCGAACCAGAGACCATGTGCTGGATTTTGGGTGAACGCATGCCAACTCCACGTCCTCCTCACACTCGTGGGCAGTGGCTGCCTTGGGCTTGATACTCTCGGTGGTTGCTTTGCTTATGTGTTCATCATGTTTCCATGAACGTACTCAATGTTGGTACTTTCGCATGTGCTACAGACAACGCGTTGTCATCAATTGTGTACAGAGTATGCCATGTCAATGCTAACTGACACATAGTGGACATGTGGAAGATCTTCCAATGTTTTCTTCAATTATGTGCCACTTATGACGCTGTTTACGGCAGGTAGTGGCCTTGCTGCACATGATTGGTTGAAAACATTCACATTGTGTCCATTACTTCCTTTGCCTATAGTTTACAATACAGATAGTGGATATGGAGTTCATTTATTTACGGTTTCATGTACTACGAAAATTCTTTGCATGTTAATAACCCTTACACTCCCTCACTGTGTAACATTTAACGATACGTGACTCGTGCAACTGACTGCCAAGTTGCGAAAAACTGTACACTGTTGTGAAATCACCACTCTTATACTGGCTTAATGTCATTCATAGGATTGGACTATTAATCACAAAGGTTACTTCCCTTCAAACCTGTGTCAATTTGCAGCAAACACTAGAGAGTGGTCTGCTCAAATGACATTGTGTAGATCTTAGTGAACGTCAAGCCCACTACAACAGAGGTGCTAAGTCACACGTACTGATCCACAACTGAACGTGCACAGGTAAGCCGTGCACGTAAAAGATGACCTCGCAAGCAGGTCATTCTGCAACTTTATTGAACTCTAGGCATGCATCATAGAAGACTTCCCCAAAGGGGGACGCACACATGCCCGTGCATGGGTTGGCCACTTCATAATTGGCCTGCTCCACATCTGTCTTGCCTAGGTTGAGATCAGCCATCATGGAACACATGATTTGTGCATCCTCCATCGCACATCTCGTGTCGTGGGCCACATGTGATCTGACCTTGTGCCGGTGCACTTTCAGCCTTGGTTGCCGCTTGACCACGGTCTTCAGGAGGACATGGATCTGCCTTACATGCACAGAACAAAAGTAAACACGACAGTGTTAGGAATGCACAAAGTAAACAAAGTACAGAAGGCAGCATGGGCCATCAATGGACGACACACAATGTTGCTTTACCTATGTTCATACAGAACGGCCTCTGCGTTTGCGTTTACGTTGGATCGGTTCGTCTTCCTCAGATGCGTCTGAGTGGGAGGACGAATCCATTGACTCCCACTCTTCTGTCTCTGTTGTCTCATAGTCCGAGGCACTATTCTCCTCTGACCACTCAGAGGAGGAGGGATCGTTGTCCGCAGGACTGCCAGGGTTGTCAACCTGGGATGAAAACGCGGGATCTGCAACGTCAGCCGCATCTGCCATAGCACCTGCAGCAGCACTTGTAGCACCACTGGTAGCACCACCTGCTACTCCTGCTGCTCCAGATGAACCTGCTGCTCCTGATGCTCCTGCTGCTCTTGCTGCTCCAAGTGCTCTTGCTCCTCCTGCTAATGCTCCTGCTGCTCCTACTGCTACAGGTGTTTGTGCTGCTCTTGCTCCTCCTGCTACTCCTGTTGCTATTGCTGCTTCTGCTCCAAGTTGTTATCCACCATCACCTCGCACTCCACGGCCCGAGGCAAGTTGTTTGGCATGTGCTGCGGCCACGTTAGCTGTAGACAGAGCAGGTGGGTTCGTGCACTTCCGCGGGCCATGCCCGGACAGGCCGTAATGGCTGCAGATGCGGTCTCTCTTGCGACGTGTGTAGCGGTCCTTGCGCTTGGACTTGGGCCTTCCAGCGCCACGCTTTTTGCCCGGGGGCCCCCACCCATTCTCTGCATACTGCACCTTGCTAAGGTTGACACCGGGCATGAGGTGATGGTAAGTTCTCTTCCACGCCATCTTCGTCAGGTGGATGTCGACGTACATGTCGGGGTTGACCCCAACGTCCAGAAGCAAACTGACGGCGTGCTGGCAAGGAAATCCGAACTCGGCCCACTGGCCGCAGCTGCATTTTTTCGCGTTGCAATCCACCTCACGGTTGGACCAACTCTTTGGACTAGAGACCGTTCCAGACACTGGGCCGGCCGGGATGTCATACTCCCTCGCCTTCTAAGTGTAGTTCGTTACCTTGGCATCGGCGAAGGGTACTAGCGTAGTCTCACAGTCATGCGCCAGCTTTCGGCGCTCTGCGAACAGCTTCTGCACCCACACGTACAGCTAGGAAAAGCAGTGAAAGGGGTCTAGATGCCTCAGGTCCATGATACGAGCGTTCAAAGACTCTGCCGTGTTGCTCGTTGTGTGGCCTCCATGGGACACAGGGATGTAGACTCGACTCCACGCTGCAAGTGGGATGCCCGGTTCTGTGCCCCCGCCAAAAATGTACTGCAGACCTGGCACGGATGCCTTCGCCAACTGTTCCTGTGCGCGCTTGAACTCCCGCGGGGTGAACGCATGCACCAGGGTCCAGAAGATGTCCGCGGCGACCTGGCCCGCCTTCGACTTGACGTTCTTGCGGATGTGCTGTGCACAATACGTGTGCGTCACACCTGGCAATTCACGGGCTACAGTTGCAAGCAGCCCGCCGTCGCGGTCGGAAATGATGGTAGTACCTCGGTTGCGAGTAGTGGGGTATGCCTGTGCCAGTTACTGCATGAACCACAGCCAGTTGTCCTTGTCCTCCTGTTCGCACAGCGTCCACGCCATGGGCACGGAGTGGCTGTTTGCGTCCCAGAACTGCACAATGAGTAGAACATGTTTGAATCCATTTTTCAGGAATGTCGCGTCCATGGTTATGATGCGCCGCACGTGGTTCCACCCCTCCCGACACACCCCGGGTGCTACCAAGGCTCAGCGGAAGACGTTGTTCTTGTCTTGCTCTACGCTTGCGAACGTCCAGGGCTCCACCCGTTTGAGGTGTACGACAGACATGCCATGGGGACGGTGGTTCAACACAGAGCTGTGTAGGAATCGCAAACAGGGATGGGGAAGCAGCGACGGAGGCAACAACTACTAACATCCGTAATGTACGCCGGGAACAGGGACCAGGACAGTGCCTTCTCGCCCATCAGCTTCTCCTGGGCCGCCTTCTTTGCACGGTACACCACGGGGTACTACACCTTCTCCCCAGTACGAGCCTCATCAATCTGCTGTAGCGCTTTTGTGTCTGTGGAGGGCTTCTTCTTGATGGCCTGCTCAATGTGCCGCAGCACCCATGTAGCCCGGCGCGCCTGGTCGCCCTTCTTTGTGGTGGGGGAACACTTATGGCCATCCACAAATTCGATAACGGCAACATTGCCATTCTTACAATGATAGCGCGTCTTCAGGAGCCATTTGCAGCCTGCTTGCTTCCACAGTCCGCAGCAGACTTCGAGGAGAGTTGGCTCACTACGGACCCATGACACCGGCATGCCGCGGTCGACTGCGTAATCTTGGACAGCTTCGTGACAGGCGTCCATGTTGCGGAAGGCACGACCGCCTGGGAAATCCATGCATCGTCCTTTGTGTTTGCGCGCACGGGATGGAGTGGGTTGAACATCTTCGACAGTGTTCTCCGGCGGGGGCGACGGGGTCTCGTCATCAGACGACCCTGCACAACAGATGTGTACAGATACATGTCAGTCACAAGGGGGACAAATAGGCAGGAGACATACTTGTGCGAGATGGGTAGTAAACAACGTACTTTGACCAAGCAGGAGGTCCAACCCCGTCGGCGACGACGCCATGTCTAGAAACAACGTGGGTTCAACCTACCGGCACGGTATCCACGATACAGACATACACGTTGACTGCCTCCAAGTCGCATCGTGCGCTCTTCAACACGGTTTGGGGAGCAAGGAGTCATGCGCTCCACGACGTTGACGTGACAGTTCCACTCGTGTTCCTCCCACTCAGTAACCAGGAAGGATGACTCTGGGTGGTACCGGGAGACGAGACCTCGGGTGGGTCGTCATCCTCGTCGTCCGGGTAATCGCCTCCAGTAGCGTAGAAAGTGGCGGCCATGATGGCCAACAGTGGGTATAACAATGTACGACATGCGGCGTACTATGCATCCTACCCACCATCTACACTTAGAAAACCCACCAGTTGTTAGCGCGAGGAGGAGGGCCATCCCGAAGACACAAGCCCGCGGCGACGAAGCGGCAACATTGGAAGAACATGTCAACTACACATCAACAATGGGGTCAACGGTCATGACCCCTATGGACGACGAGAGAGAACGTCCACATCACATGGCGGTTGGCCGACTTTCCATGACGACAACCGAGGCGTCCCATGCATCCAGTGTGAAGACGTCTAAGGAGGTTACAAAAACTAATAATCCTATCATGCACCTGGAGGAAAATGTAAGACGAGGGGAGCCACATCAGCTGCGACGTAAGGACGGTGTTAGCATGTCAGTCCACCTTGAATAATCTGCCAGTTGGCGCCGGTGGCATGTGGACGACAATAGGCAACGTCCACGTGGCAACATATCGCGTCGTTGACATTTGCTACGATAAGATCACGTTCGCATGTTGTCCACGTTGACGGCAAGACCCGCATAACACAACATCACGGCACGTTCACTGCATGTTCGGCAAAGAAACTATGTGACGTCTGTTTTCGTATGTGACACACGACGTGCTTTCGTCGAACGCTCCAAAGTTGAAGTCCCCTGTTTAAAGCGTCAAATAAAGTAGGGTGACGGGTTGCTTTCAACACATGTTTCTTCTGTCGGAAGTTGACCTTCTGATGAAGACACCGGAAAGGCATACGAGTCGGGCTTCAATTTGTAGGATGTAGAAATGGTGACTGAAATCGGTGAACAATGAAAATTAATCCGCCAGATATCCACATTTCACAAACTAATTCACGTGGAACCGGTGTATCGTGAATTTCTTTCCAATAGTGGGTGCGGCATGCATGATCTTATGGACATGCGAAAACAGTGGGTACTGCACGCATCTTCTGTGTAAAGTGGGTACCGCGTGTATAATGTGCGAGAAGTGGCCAGGACAGAATTCGGAGGCCAAAACAGTGGGTATCGCGGAATTAGGCCGCAGTAACTAACCTATTGTAATTTCTCATGCCGAATGTGAACAACACGTACAAGGAAGAATAAGGCATAGTGTTTTAAATGTAACGAATTGGTACGGGAATCTTCGCCCATTGGGCCCAAACCGCGGTGATTGAGGGTCTCCGACCCTCACTCCATCCCGTCCAATTGCCCACATTCCAGGTTTCGTTCAAGCCATGAGGAGAAGCCGGCCCGCGCTACACTCCTCCCACCTAGGAGTGGACCTGCCTCGACTTCCACAGAGGGACTCGAACCCTGGCGCTCTGATACCAATGTAACGAATTGGTACGGGAAGCTTGGCCCATTGGGCCAAAACCGTGGTGATTGAGGGTCTCCAACCCTCAATCCATCCCGTCCTCTTGCCCACAGTCCAGGTTCCCTTCAAGCCATGAGGAGAAGTCGGCCCCAGCTACAGTAAACTTTGCGATGCTAGTATACGAGATGGTGATATTCACACAGGCTGCCGTGTTTTTGGACACGGCATCGCTCGTGTTGTACGGCATCGCAATGTTGCCAAACCACGCGATGCAGTTCGCGAGAGCTTGGTCACGGTTTCCACGTAGGAAGTATGTTGTCGACGTGGATGCCTGTGGGCATCCTGTGCACGCCTCTGACAAGGGTGTGCGACTTCGAGAGCAGTTCCGTGTGGACGTTACGAAGGATCTCAAGCAACGCCATACATTTGCGTCAAAATGGCCCGGTGTGTTAAAAAAAAACAGTGCCACCTTATGCTACCCGGTCAAACTTGCCAATCAGTTTGACTGGCCAGGGACCAAAGCCGCCTGTAAAAATTCATTGGAAGTCATTGACTTCCATTGAATGTCATTGACCAGCGCCAAAATTTTTGTTAGGGGAGCATTCAGGCAACATATACCTTGACCGTAGTACCGACTGTGCTTGGTCCGTGATGACCCTCGTGCCCTTATGTTACTTTCGACAGACCATGCTCCGAGTTGAGTGCACAGCTTGCAAACCAGTAAAACATGCGCAGTCCATTTTTGGACCGGTACTATTGACAAGTGTTCGTGGACCGTGCCTTTTACATACATTTGTCTATCAATTCTAACAATCCATGACATAATGAATGATTATATTCCAGAGGCAATTACCTTCCGCAAGACAGGAGCAACTAGTCAAATAGGTTCTTGTGTGACGAGATGCAAGAATTGAGTACAAGTTGAATTGCTCCTCGGTAGCAAAACGAGGCGATCTCCCTCGGAACCCGCCCTCCCTCGAAACTCGACCTCCCTCGGAAGTCGACCTCCCTCGGAACTCGACCTCGCAAGACACACAGGTCGAGCAACAGACGCCGTGGATTGATGCGCACCAAAGTCCGACCCGACCCCCCAAGACTGGCTAGGCTTGCACAGAATCCAACTTTGCGCGTAACCATGTTGGCTGAGCAAACCCACCATGGCCTCATCGCACTTTTCCTCCAACAGTCCCACAACTGCTGGCCCGACATGGACGGCCATGCTGAAGAAAGTGAGGCCGTGGAGACCGCTATCATTGCAGTACTACCTATTGTACTACAACCATTATGTAGCGTACTTGAGCATGACAAGAGATTTGACGGCCGCACATGGGTGAATGACCTTCTCACGAGTAATCCACGTTGCTTCTTCAAGTCAGCAAGGATGACACAAGAGACCTTTAGGGCCATGTGCTACATGCTTCGATGTCAGGGTTTGCTTGTCAACACTGTTGTTGTATCAGTGGAAGAGCAATTGATCATCTACCTCCGGTACAGTGCGTATAATCATTGGAATCGAACAACACAGGAACACTTCCAAAGATCGGGCAACACCATCTCCACATACTTCCGGGCTGTTGTTAATGCACTCTACAGCATCCGCAACGAAGTCATTACTTTACCGACGACTTATGAGGGACAACCGCCACAGTGGGATAACAACTCAGATTACCTCCCCTACTTTGAGAGGTGCATTAGCGCCTTGGAAGGCACACACATACCAGTGACTACAGCATCGGACGGACGCGCACCATACCGAAACAGGGCAGAACTATAAACCGGGCGCGGTGTGCTAGCCTCAACCGGATGGTGTAGGCACCAACCGGCGGCAACGGCGACCAAGGGGAGGCCGGTGCACACCTTCCCGGGTTTGTGGAAGCGTAGGGTTGTCTTGGGGGAGCACAAAAAAATGTGAGGCACAGTGGGAGTAAACTGTACTTGTTATTCAAGTGTCAACATACAAGACTATATGTACATGATGACACATCCTAGGCGACCCGAGGTCACCGAGCCGTGCATGGCTGCGTACGGGCCTGTTATTGCCTCAAAATTACGTAGCTCATCTTCCCAGATTTCCAACGCATCAAGAATCGCATCATTCCGTGGAGGAACGGCTGAGATATGGCGGTTTCCGTGAACCACGACAATCTACTGCTGGCAGCACCACTAGCGGCGGTGACGGCCGCCCGAAGCGCCCTGTCTGATAATAACACATCGGGGCACCATTCCGAAGCACCCTTGGCCCTCAATGATCCTTGATTCATTGACTATCCGGGCTTCAAGGCGCGCTTCGGCCTTGTTGGGTCTTCCGAGGGTCGAGCCTTTGTCCTTGGGAATGAATTCCCGTCACCTGTTTTCCCCTTGGCCGGTCCAACCTTTGGCCGAGCGTGACTTCCTCAATTCATGATGGATTGACCCCATTCTTGGGTCGATCTCGCACGATTTTTCCTTTAGATTCTAAATCCACAGTCAGATTACACATTGAAGGAAGCCTCAAGCCGTGATCAGTGCCGTTGGCACTGTCCGGCTTACACTACCCCCTCCTTTAGGAGCAAGCCATCCCGGTTCGCTCTTGATACTCCCGGAGGATGGCATTCACCCCGCCAACATTGAAGTTGCGGGCAGGCTCCCATGAGTTGTGGGCTGCATTGTAGCCCTTCCACTTGACGAGGTACTCCCATCCATGGCCACGACGACGGTGGTCAAGGATGGCCTTCACCTCAAACTCTTGCTCACCCTCGATCACCACCGGAGGGGGAGGCTCAGAACTGCGGCCAGGAAAATGCTCGGCCGGATCATGGTAGAGCTTGAGTTTGGAGATGTGGAAACAACCGCGCCACCACGGGTGTCCGCATTTTGAGCACCTCGAACGGACCAAGCCACCGGGGTTTAAACTTGTCCGACCGGACCCAGCGAAGCTTGACATGCGCCCTGTTGAGAAGCACGCGATCACCGACCTTGAGCGTTGCGTCTGCGCATCGGCGGTCCGCCTGTACTTTCTGCTGCTCTTGCACCTTCTTCAATGCATGCCGCGTCGCCGTCCAAATCTGCTTGAAGTCACGTGCGGTAGACTCCACCGCGGGCAGGTTGATGGCGACGTGCAAACTGAGGGGCTTGGCGGGCACTGTTCCGTTCACCACCTCAAATGGCGCCTTGCCGGTGGAGGCGAACGTGGCGGAGTTGTATGCCAGTTCAGCGACCGGCAACCGCTGGTCCCACGCCGTCTTGTCCGGATCACCCGCTATACAGAAGAGCTGCTCTAACGTCTGGTTCGTCCGCTCCGTTTGCCCGTCAGTTTGGGGATGAAAACTGGTCAAAAGCTGCACCTTGCTGTCATACCACTCCATGAGTTTGTGCCAGAACTTGTTTGTGAAGCGCGGGTTACAGTCGCTCACTATGGACCACGGCATGCCATGGAGACGCACCACGTGCTCGAGGAACAGCCAAGCCGTGCCTTCCGCGCTCACCGTATCACGCGCCGCAATGAAGTGCGACATCTTGCTGAAGCGATCCACCACCACCAACACCGCATTGTGGCCTGCCGCTGTCGTGGGCAAACCTGTGATGAAATCCATGGAGATGTCCTACCACGGCTGCTCGGGAATGGGCAAGGGTTGGAGAAGACCTGGGGTCTTCGTCCTCTGCGCCTTGTGGCGTTGGCACACGTCACAACTCCGGCAGAATTCAGCCACCTTTGACGACATGCTGGGCCACCAAAAGAAGGGAGGCACCGTCTTCAATATCTTGTCGGCGGAGAAGTGACCGCTTGAGCCACTGTCATGGCACTCCTCCAAAATCAGCTGCCAAAGCACGGGCACCGCGGGAACCACCACCTGCTGCGTGCCGCGCCGTCACCAATACGGCAATTTGAAGAAAAATCTCCAAGCGTCGTACTCCCCATGCGCCTTGTTTCCCTGTGTGAAGAGCTTCACAAGGAAGGTATCCTTGTGGATGGTGAGAGACGCGACCCGCATCATCAGGTCTGGTCGCTGTGAGAGGGCGTCGGCTGGGTTGATGCAACCCGGCCGATACACGATCTCGTAGTCGAAGTGCGACTCGACGTACTCCACCCAACGCGCTTGCCGCCGGCTCAGGTTCGGCTGCGTCTTGAAGTACTTCAACGCGTGGTGGTTGGTGTAAACCGTGCATTTCCACGCCTCAAGATAGCACTGCCAGTTCTTGAAGGCTGTGACCACGGCGAGCATCTCCTTGTTATGGGTGGCGTAGTTCAGCTCCGTCCCGCGTAACTTGCGCGAGTAGTAGGCGACCGGCTGCGACCCGTTGCCAAAGTCCTACAAAAGGATCCCACCAATGTCCAAGTCCGATGCATCCGACGCCATTTCAAACTCACGGCCACTATCGGCCAAGTGCAAGGCCAGTGCGGAGGTCAGAGCCCTTTTGAGATTCTTAAAAGCTTCTTGTTTGCTAACTCCCCAAGGCCACTCGCGATCCTTGAGAGTGAGATTGGAGAGTGGCGCTGACACTCCCGCATAGCCAAGAATAAGTCTGCGGTAGTAATTGCAAAAACCAAGGAACACTTGCACATTGTGCACACTACGCAACGTCGGCCACTCTTGCACGGCTGATACCTTGCGCGGGCAATCTGACCATTGCCAATTACGTGTCCAAGGAATTCAACTTTCCCCACCGCAAACTCAAACTTAGAGAGCTTTGCAAAAAACTTCTCCTTTCTCAAAATGTCAAGGACCTTCTTCACATGCTCCTCATGCTCCTTCGCCGTCCTGCTATATACCAAGATGTCATCGAGGTAAACCACCATGAAGTCATCCAAGTACGGCCTGAAGATGTTGTTCATCGCCGCCATGAAGGTGGCCGGCGCATTGGTCAACTCGAAAGGCACCACGCAGAACTCGTAGTGACCATAGCGGGTGCGGAAGGCCGTCCTTTCCACATCATCTGCTACGATGCGAATCTGGTGGTAGCCGGAACGGAGGTCGATCTTTGTGAAGAAGCGAGCCGCACGGAGCTGATCGAAGAGCTCCTCGGCTCGTGGAAGTGGGTACCGGTTCTTGATGGTCAAGTCATTCAACGCCCGGTAGTCCACGCACATGCGCATCTCCCCCGTCTTTTTCTGCACAAACAAGACAGGTGCCGCGTAAGGAGACGAGGAAGGGAGGATGAAGCCCTGCTCCGTCATCTCGGTCAGCTGCTTCTTGAGCTCCTGTAGCTGCGCGTTGCTCATGCGGTACGTTGCACGAACAGGCAGACGCGCTCCAGGTTTGAGGTCGATGCGATGGTCCACGTCCCGCTTTGGTGGCAGACCTGCCGGGAGGGTGTCGGGGAACACATCCTTGAACTCCGTACACACCTTCCAAAGCCCCTCGGGCAGTGCGGCAAACTTGCCTTGGGCCCCCTGCTGCTCACGAGTTGCCCCATGCGCTACAGCAGCCGCCACGTCCTCTGGTTTGTCGAAATCGTCTTCTACGTCTCGTACCAACGCCAGAAAAATCTGCTCCTTTTTTTGAATCGCGCGTTTGAGCTACACCAAGTTCAGCATTAACGGCGCCGATTCCTCCTTGCGAGGCACCGACTGCTGCGACGCTTCCTCTTTGTAAGTCTCCTCCTCCGCGGCCTCTTCCTCGGACAACGTAGGCAGGAGATACTCCTTGTCTCCAAGCTTGACTGAGACGGTGCGTGCCTCCCAATTGACAACGGGGTTGTATTTGTGGAGGAAGGCACGACCGAGGATCACATCGTAATCTTTCATCGGGCACACCGGGTATACGGTCGTTATGCGAAGCTTCTCCACGCGAATGGAGAGGGGATGGGCCAGGTACCCCACTTCAATCGTGCCGTCCACTTGGTTAGCGGTCCGCTTCTTGCTCATGAGCGCAAGGCCCCACTTTCAAGCACACTCCATGCTCACAAAACTGTGGCTCGTGCCACAATCCAGCAGGCTCCCCACCTTCCCCTTGACCCCTTTCATTCGCGCCTCCAAGAGAAGTGTGGGCTGCTCCTCCTCATACCTCGTTTCCCATGCCTTGACCTCGAAAACCCCCTTAAATGCCGTAAGGCGTTCAGGTGGGCGGTCAACTGGCAGTTTGGGCTGAGAGGAGCCAGGAGTAATGCCATCTACTCCCGGCTCTCCTCGTTTCCCGACACCTTTGTTGCTTTGTCTGCTTCCTTTGTGGCTTGCTTCCCCTTCCCTTGCCACTTTCCCTTGCCGTCGCCCTTCTTTGGACTCAGACAGTCACGCGCAATGTGGCCAGGCTTGCCATAGTTGCGCTGTTGCAACGCTCCAATCTCCATGGGCGTGTCGTCGCTCTCGGCTCGTTTTCCGTAACCACCACCAAAAACGTTGTGGCTGTTGGCATGAGCCTGTTGCACATGCGAGTCGTACCGTTCCGCTGCTGCGATCATTGCCGACAGGTCGTCGTTAAGGTCGTGCATCACCGTCACAGCGTAGGTGTCGTTCTTGAGGTCGTTGCTGTAGTGGAAGCACAATTCATGTGAGTCGAAGCCACAGTTGGCGACGATCTCACGAAACCTGCGGGTGTAGTCGGCAACGCCGCCAATTTGGCGAAGCCGACGCAGCTTGGCACGCGCGTTGTTCTTTATGTCACCCACGGTGAAGCGCTTGATGAACAACTCCGTGAACTCCTTCCACAAGGTCGGCCATTTTAGGGTAGGGTTGCTACTGCTGCAGGTTGGAGCCGATGGGGTTGAGATTCCGGTCGCGGCCGCAATGCCGGCGACCATCGCTGCTCCACTGCCATGTGGATTGGACCGCATCACATCGGCCCACCAATCCAACGATGCCCCTTTCAACAGGCTCACGACATAGTCACGGCGCGCATCGTACCTTGAGGCATCCACACCGATGGCGGTGAAGTACAACTCCAGTCCGAGTATCCAAGCGTGCAGAGCTGGCCCATCTTTCTTCGATGGGTCGAACGGCTCCGGCTTTGACGGACTCGAGACGCCCACCGCAGGTACGTTTGCGGTGGCAACTGCCAGTGATGTTGTCACTGGACGCTTCGCGAGCTCTTTGATTGAGATATTGTTCCGCTTGTCCAACAGGTCCACCTTGGCCTGCATGTCGGCGAGAAACTTTTGCAATGCTGCGGCTGTTGTTACATCGCTTTGCGCGTCAAACGCCACGGCCAATGAGGACGAGCCGGTTGAAGTCATCTTCACGTCTGGTACAACTTCTTCCTCAACGGGTCCTCCGGTTACCGCCTTGTCACCGGAGTGGGTGGTTGGTCTTGGACACGGATCCGCCGAGGAGACCAGATGCGTGTGGGTCTATGCTGACCAGAAGAGGTTGCCACGTAGATGATTGTGTCCGTGAGCCAAGGGTGGCTCTGATACCAAGTGTAAACCGGGTGTGGTGTGCTAGCCTCAACCGGATGGTGTAGGCACCAACCGGCGGCAACGGCAACCAAGGGGAGGCCGGTGCACACCTTCCCGGGTTTGCGGAAGCGTAGGGTCATCTTGGGGGAGCACGGGAACACGTGTGGCAAGGTAGGAGTAAACGAGGTTGAGTTAATCGACCCAAAAACGTGCACTCGTAGATCAGTGCACGTTTTTTAGCTGGAAGTCCGACTTCGGGGGGTGAAATCGGACTTCGCCCGGCTCTGCGACGTCGCAAGCAAAGCTTTGCTAGCAAAGTCCTCAAACAGTCACAAACTTCTTGAACGAGGGGTTTGTGACTGTTAGAGGGGGGTTTGCGGGTAGGTTTGGATGGGGGGTCCGAGACTCCCCCTCAATGAAAGGGAATTTGCTGGGCCCCGCTACTGCGGGGCCCAGCAGATACCCGTGCATAAATAAAACCCCAAACTCCCCAATGTCATTCGTGGATGGGTTTGTTCGACGTTTGGGCTTCAAACCAAGGGTTGAACGCGGATTTACGTGGTGGGAAAAGAATTGAAAACAGCATTTTCGCTCGATCGTGATCGAGCGACAACCCCATTTTTTTTGTGTCAGACATGCTAACCCCCTCGTACGATGTAGAGTTTTGTGTTTTGTGCGGGCTCCGCCCGCGCAAAACACAGAGCACCCTAAATCGTACGAGGGGATTTGCATGTCTGACGCAAAAAAAAGGGGTCGTCGCTCGATCGCGCCCTCGCGATCGAGCATCGACCACCGTTCTAACGTCGGTGAAGCCGATGTAAGAACGATCGGACTTCGCCCTCGATTTTGGCAATAAAGGGGTCGTCGCTGAAATCGAGGGCAAAGTCTGAAAGAAACTTCCGACGCGGCTTTTTTGGCCGATGCACTCGAACTCGAGTGCATGAATTTAAGTCGATTAACCCTAAGTGGAGTAAACTGTACTTGTTATTCAAGTGTCAACATACAAGACTATGTGTACATGATGACACATCCTAGGCGACCCGAGGTCGTTGAGCCGTGCGCGGCTCCGTACAGGCCTCGGATGAGCCTTATTGCCTCAGCATTGCGTAGCTCATCTTCCCAACTTTCAAACATACCAAGAATCGCATCATTCTGTGGAGGAACGGCTGAGATATGAACGTTTCTGTGAACCACGGCAATCTGCCGCTGGCAGCACCACTAGCGACGGTGATGGCCGCCCGAAGCCGACACTTAGTGTCGAAAACGTTTAGGTCTAGCCATGACAGTTTCTTTTTATTATTCCTCTACACTTCATCGTTTTTAGTGATTCAACTTGCATTGTGAAGCTCTCTTCATTCTCAGTATACGACAATTGGGTGAGAAAAATCTAAGGAGCGCTTGTTGAGATTCTCCTCGCTGTGTCTGTCGTCTGTTTCTGGTCATTCACTGTAATATCACAACATAGTTTCATAGCAAAGTTTGCAGCACTATACCTTAACCATTCTCATCATGGTGGAGGAATGGCCTATATGTACATGTATATGTATATGTACATGTACATGTATATGTATATGTATACACATATACATACGTATATGTACATGTTTACCTATATGAATATGTATATGTATATGTGTATGTATATATATGTATCTGTATATGTATATGTATATGTATATGTATATGTATATGTATATGTATATGTATATGTAAATGTATATGTATATGTATATGTATATGTATATGTATATGTATATGTAAATGTATATGTATATGTATATGTATATGTA
>SZWC01022179.1:1075-17840 GCA_023375785.1 Penium margaritaceum | reverse complement strand
TGGCCTGGAGAGTGTCTGACTTAGACTTGAGCAGGAACGCCCAGCGGAAACGACTGAAGTCATCTGTCAGTGTCAGAATGTACTGTGACCCATACTGGACTGAGGGCACGGGCATCGGTCCAGTCAGATCTGCATGGACCAATTGCAGAGGTGCAGTGCTATCCCTGTCTGATTTGGGAAATGTCTGTCTATGGGCCTTGCCCTCATGGCACTCCGGACATGTGTCTGATTTGAGTCCATGAGGGCAGTCCTCCTGAGTGATAGCTCGTGTTGATGAGTGCTTTTGCATATCTGTGATGAGATCTGAGTGAATGTGTGCCAGACGTTTGTGTAGGAGGTTTATATGCTTTGCATCTGTCGTGGTGACAACGTGAGCCTGTGGACGGTGCGAGTGAGTGGGAACCAAGGGAAAGAGAGAGTCAGGCGATACAGCATGTCAGCGTGCAATGACCCATCCACCAACAAACTCCCAGTCGAATCATAAAGCATGCATCTATGCTGCTGCATCACTGTGGACACATTGGCTTGGTGATCCAGCTACCCACCGGACAACAAGTTCACTCGCAACTTGGGCACATACAGTACACCAGTAAGCCAAATCACTCCCCCAGGTGCCTGTAATGCCACCGTCCCCACACCCTCCACCGATAAGACTTCCCCAGAGCCGGTTTTCACTCCTTCAACAACATCCGCGGCATACAATGACGCAAACAGCTGCCTGTGCGGGGACATGTGATGCGATGCAGCGGTGTCATACAGCCATTCATGCATGGGAAGAGCATGCAATGTGGTAACGTGCGTATGCCCAAGACGCTGACCTGACGCCGGTGTCGCGGCGGTCGGCTCGGGGGGTTGAAGCTCCGTTGGGGTGGTCCAGCCAACAGGAGGTAGTGGAGCTAGTTGCTGCGCATCTGCCATCTCTGAGTAAACACGCTGTGTCCACGTAGGTGCGGGAACTGGTGCAGCAGAGTACGATGGCACGTAAAACGGCCCCTGATACTGTGGTGGTGGTCCCTGGTAGAACGGTGGCGGAAGTCCCTGGGGCACTGGGAACGCCACAAGCTGCTGCAGTGGGGGTGCTGCAAATGTGGCTGCTCTGAACGGAGCTGGTGAGTGTGGTCCCATGGGAGATGACCTCGACCACGCAGGGGGCTGTAGCTGCTGACTAAGCTGAGGGCGGTGAACCTGTTGCAGCTGATAAGATTGCCGCTGTGCAGGAGGAGCCATGATGCGCTGCAGCTGTGGGCATGCCCGCCAGTAGTGTCCGGCCTGCCCGAAGTAGTTGCAAGTGCGTTCTCCTACACCCCGACCGCGATTGCGCCCTCCGCTTGACTGTCCTCCTCTCCCCCCTCCACCTCGTCTACCTCCTGCACCCGAGCCTGGAGATGGGCCTGACGCTGCATGGTGAACAAAGGCGCTGGCGGTAGGGGTCTCGGCGTCGCGTGCTTCCCCACACAGAATGTCTTCGTAGTGACGTAATTCCTCAAAAACCTCTGCTAGATCCGTGGCCTTGATGTCGGTGACACATAACTTCCTCAACAACGCTCGTCGGAACTCCCTATACGGTTCTCCCAGATGAAGTAAAACTGGGTCCAACCACTCCAGCACCGAGCAGGGTGCCCCAAGCCCCAGAATGCGGCGACGGATATCCATTGCTGCGTCCCAATATAGCGATGGGCGCTCCTGGCTTGGGGTACAGCCTGCGCAGCTTGTCACAAAGTGTAATGACCAGGGCCATACCCCGTTCCTCCTGCCGGGTGGAGAGGTGCTGCCACGCCTCATAGGGTCGAGGGGCTCCGCTACGTGGATTTGCGAGATCCTCGCCCTTTCCTCTAAACCGGAGGTGACGGATGGCGTAGGCTTGATCATCGGGCAACGCCCACGTGAAGGCATTGAACGCACGCAGAAGCACACGCTCATCTGCATCCTCCGCCGTTGGTGCTAAGTTAACTTCCTCAAAGCCGTGCTTGGAGCCCCACGCAAGGAAAATGTCCTTCCATGCAAGGAAATCTCGCGTGCCGAGCAAAGGAGGAGAGAGGTCCTTTTGCGTCATGACCTTAGACAGCTCCTCCCAGGTTACTGTCGTGGCTGGTTGGTTGGAGGGCTGGCTACCGTTGGAGTTAGAGCCGCCCCCTTGGTTTGAGGAGCCCGCATTGCTCATGGCTTCCGTCTGCACCCTCCTTTCCTTGGCAAAGGGGTTGAGCTGCTGCTGCTACTACTGCTATAGGGCGAGAGACGCACTGAGGCGGGAGATTCCTGCCTACTGCAGGTGCGGCTCCCACCAGAGTGGTGAGTGGCACGGATGATCCGCCACAAGCGAATCGTCGACGGACCCCCCCCCACGCTGCCGAAACATTTTCCGCAGCGTTTCCCCCGCCCCAGTGGGCGTGGGAAATATGGGAAGGCCGTGGGAACACCTGTAGGTACCTGATCCAACCCCACCCAACCCAAGAATGGAGGGGAGCCCAACCAGCAAGGGGAGGGGAAGACCAAAGAGCCCTGACGGCAGAGTGCCGTCACTCGCTGCTGCTGCTACGCGGCTGCTGTTGTGGCTGCTTTGTTGTCAGCCCCACTCGCGGTTGTTGCACGAGACGTGGCAACTTCGAGGACAACGCCCCCACGACGATGCGATCAGCGCCTCTATGGCTCCTCCCTGACTGCGCAGGGTTTGGCGAGCCCTGCGCGACCTGCTTCAACGGTCCAGGCCTGCTGCAGCGGCGGCAAACGGCGTCGTTGCCGTTCAGGACCGTTTGAGGGCCATCCGTCGATTTCATAGATCTCGCTCTCTAGTATTCACCACACCCAGCGTTCTGGGATCTGATACCATAAAGGGAACGAGACAAATCTATTGCAACTTGTTTCGTGCAAAACGGTGCTGATTTGAGTGAGTTATGGTTGGGTGAGGGGCGGCCATGGATCCGGCGTAAAAAAAGTACAAGTGTTCAGCGTGAGCATGAAAAAGCTCTAGGGGGTGGGACTCGCTACTCGAGCCCAGCCATCGGCCGGCGAGCGAAGCTCGCCGGCGCTCAATTCCCAGGTGCGCGGAAATTCCGCGCACGACCCTNCTGGCGATTCTGGGATCCCTCCCGCCACTGCATCGTCAAGTCCCAGGATGCCCTCTTCATCAAGGACCTATTTCCTCGCGACCTCTAAAGGGAACGAGACGAGTCTATTGCAACTTGTTTCGTGCAAAACGGTGCTGATTTGAGTGAGTTATGGTTGGGTGAGGGGCGGCCATGGATCCGGCGTAAAAAAAGTACAAGTGTTCAGCGTGAGCATGAAAAAGCTCTAGGGGATGGGACTCGCTACTCGAGCCCAGCCATCGGCCGGCGAGCAAAGCTCGCCGGCGCTCAATTCCCAGGTGCGCGGAAATTCCGCGCGCGACCCTAAATCCGGCTCTAGGCCGGTTCCATGTTTGCGCACGACCTACGTCAGTGAGAAATACCCAGCCTTGACTTCGAGGTCACATCTAGGTCTGCGAACTCAAGCATCAAGCATGCAGGATCAAATCAAAGACAGGACCACACTAGATCCCCTATGACTAATCTAGCAGTAGTCTTGGCTGAAGGGCTGGAGCCGGGGCATTGCTGCCGAGAGGGAAACGAGCACAGGAGGGGAAGAGAAGTGGATGTCTGGTGTGCTCAGTGCTGACGCACGCGCTCACTGTGCGTCACCTCCGCTCTCAGAGTCAGCAAGCCCTGCACACTCATGGCCACCGCACAGTCGTACATATGTACGGGGAGGATTAGCAACCTCATTCGCTCCGGTTCGTCCGTGTCTATCCCGTCGCGTGGGGGAGTGAGTCCGTCCTCCGTCCTGCCGCTTCCGAGTGACACAGCCCCAGTCGCGTCCGCTTGTCCCTCCGGGCCAGCAGCCCCAGTTGCGTCCGCTGGTCCCTCCGGGCCAGCAGTCCCAGTCGCGTCCACTGGTCCGTTTGAGCCGGTAGCCCCAGTCGTGTCCACTGGTCCCTCTGAGCGGGCAGCCCCAGTCGTGTCCACTGGTCCTTTTGGGCCGGGAGCCCTAGTCGCGTCTAGTAGTCCCTGCGAGCCCACGCCCCCAGTCGTGTCCGCTGGTCTCTCCGAGCCGGCAGCCCCAGACGCGTCCGCTAGTCCATCCGGACCAGCAGCCCCAGATGCGTCCGCCGGTCCCTCCGGGCCAGCAGCCCCAGTAGCGTCCGCTGGTCCCTCCGAGCCGACAGCCCCAGTTGCGTCTGCTGGTCCCTCTGCACCGGCAGCTCCAGTTGTGTCCGTTGGCCCTTACGAGCGAGCAGCTCCACTCACGTCCGCCGGCCCATCCAGGCCAGCTGCCCTAGTTGCATCCGCGATCCCCTCTAGACCAGCAACCCCGTCTGCCTCCATTGCCTCGTCGGACTCAGTGCCATCTCCTGCCTTGCCTCGCTACACACGTGGCCCAGGCGGCAGCCTCCGACCAAGACCGTCGGTGATCGCGCAGACTGTCGCACCACACTCCATGGCGCCACGACCCCCTGTGGCTCCACGTGTCTCCTCCACTCCCACGGTCGTGAGTGGGGACCCTGGCACCAAGGCCTTCGGCTTGACCACCTTAGCCATCATTGCAGATCTTCACCTGGGCTACGCACAGGGCTACGCCATGCTTCATCACGAGCATTGACACGCTGTCGTGGCTGCACTCGCGCACATCCCACCTGGGGCTCGAGATGCACACGCTCTATCAGTCCGTTCCACATCACGCCCGGAGGACCCAGCCACCCTGTGCGAGGCATGAGCCTCTCCTGAGGCCGCATACTGGGACGCTGACTGCGCCGATGAGCTTGCTGCTATCCGAGAGCACCATGTGTACGACCTCGTCGACCTTCCTCCATCGATGCCAAGTGGGTCTTTCGGCGCAAGTGGAAGCCCGACGGGTCCTTGGACAAGTACAAGGCCCGCCTTAAAGCCAACGGGTTTGTCCAGATTCCTGGGGTCGACTACGACCAGATCTTTGCCCCAGTTGGCCGGTTCTCCACTAGCCGGGCGCTCTTCAGCGTGATCTCTCAGCATGGGTGGGAGTTGTATCAGATGGACGTGAGCAACGCGTTTCTCCATGTCTCACTGGAGGGAGAGGAGCTCTACATGGTGCAGCCCCCAGACTTTGACGATGGCACTGGGAGAGTCTGGCAACTGCGTAAGGCCCTCTATGGCCTGAAGAATTCGCCTCGGTGCTGGAACGAGGAGATCAGCAACACGCTCCTTCGGGGCGGGCTCCAGCGCAACACCGCTAACCCCGCACTGTTTGTCAGTCCGCGAGGCCAGACCTTCTCCATTGTTCTGGTTTACGTCGACGATCTCCTCATTGCATCCCCAGACACGGCTGCCATCCAGCGTGTCAAGGACTTGCTGCACACCGCCTACCAGATGAAGGATCTCCGATCTGCCAGAGTCTTCTTGCGCATGGAGCTCGAGCATGATCGCTCCCAGGGCATCCTGCACATCCACTAGGCTGCCTACGTGCAGACACCGTCCACCCGCTTTGCGTAGGACCTGCCACTCGTGCCGAGCGCATCCTCACCCATGTAACCGGATGGCCAGACAAAGCTGAAGAGTCCTGACCCAGCTATTGTGGGGGAGCCAGTTGGCATGACCACGTACCTGAGAGTCATCGGGTCACTAATGTTCCTAGCGACGACGACGCGCCCAAACATCGCGTTCGCCGTCAACCTCCTGGCCCAGTTTTCTCAGGAGCCGCGTCACCTCCACTACGAGGCCGCGATTTGAGTACTATGCTATGTCGTCTTGACTCCTCGACGAGGTCTCATGTTTCGGCGTCAGCCGTCTGTGGTCGCAGTGGGCTACACCGACAGTGACTGGGCTGGCAGTCCGGACAGTAAGAGTCGCACAGGCTGGATCTTTCTGATTGGCGGCACAGTTGTGTCCTGACGCAGTGGCAAGCAAGGATGCATTGCATGCAGCACTACTGAGGCTGAGTACATGACTCTTGGCTCAGGTGCGTGTGAGAGTGTGTGGCTACGTCGTTTGTTGTCCGAGTTGCGTCGGCCTGTCGCATCCATCACGTTGCATTGGGACAATGAGAGTGCCATGGCCATCGCCGACAATGACGACGTGCATCACACACACACAAAGTACATCAACGTTGAGTATCACTATGTGTGTTTGTTGTTGCATGACGGCAGCATCAGCATCGTGTGGGTTCAGACAGCACGACAGTTGGCTGACTTCTTGACCAAGGCATTGAAGCGTGANCGTATGTCCGTCATTGGCTCTCTTTGTCCCTGCTTGCATCTCTGCGTGACCTGGGGGAGTCCGGTCATTGACTGTGTCTCTGCCCGTACATGTGCACTGTGCTTGTGAGTCATGGGGGAGTGTTGGTTTTTCCGCATCTCTTATTGTACTCTGTTGTGTCCTCCCGGCTTGTGTACATCGGTGTGCAGATGACTGACGGCGAGACTCGTCGCTGCTCGAGTGTCGCTCGGTGGAGTCAACGCGCTGAGGCCCACGCACTGTTCGCTGGAACCTCCTCCCTGTGGCGATGCGCTCAGCTCCATCGGGAGGCCTCCTAGGCGGTCGGGCCGCCGGCAGTCACTGCCACTGCAAATGTTGTTTCCTTGCACCCGGCTCTGTTTCTGGTTATGGCATTGCGTCTGCAGCGTCATGTTGTGCCTAGGGTCCATGTCTCCTGCTGTGTGGCCCTATTTGGCGTCACTAACTGTCGTAGGCACTACCCGGGTTCGGGCAGCCGTAACTCTTCGCTGTTATTCTTCTAGCTGATTCTGACCACACGACTGCGTTTGCAGCGTCAATGTTATGGTATGGTCTAGTCTTCAGCCAAAACGGACGATGCACGGGTTTTGGGCTGTCGGGTGTCTGGCAGGGCTCACCGAGAAAACCCTGCCTGCCGGAGAATAGGTCTAGGACTATATTCTGATTGGCTGGTTAGCTGAGTAACAAGTTCTACACTAGTGGGAGGGGGGGAGCTAGAACTTGGAGGGGTCTCCCATTGTTGCTCATTCTTCATTCCTAATCAGTCACGTTCAGTTTTCAGCTGCTTTCTGGCGCTAATACTAGCGCGCACGTTTTTGAGTAACAAACCCAGAGCTTCCAGACTTAGACTCTAGAGCAGCAGACTGAGGGGGCAGCTAACTTAGTCAACAAAAGGAAAGTCTATGCAGCAGGTTGGGGCAGCAGCGTTGTTGATGCAGCATGCGGGCTTCCACGCTCATTGCTTAAGTCAGCTGCCCCCTCAGTCTGCTGCTCTAGAGTGTAAGTCTGGAAGCTCTGGGTTTGTTACTCAGAAACGCGCGCGCCAGAGTTAGCGCGAGAAAGCAGCTGAAAACTGATTGCAACTGATTAGGAATGAAGAATGAACAACAATGGGAGACCCCTCCAAGTTCTAGGCCCCCCCCACTAGTGTAGAAGTTGTTACTCAACTAACCAGCCAATCAGAAATAGCTGTGGACCTATTTTCTGGCGGGCAGGGTTTTCTCGGTGAGCCCTGCCAAACGCCCGACAGCCCAAAACCCGGGCGTCGTCCGTTTTGCCTGAAAACTGGACCATACCATAATACCGACGCTAGGAACGCAGTCGTGCGGTCAGAATCATCTAGAAGAATAGTAGCAGAGAGTTATGGCTGCCCGAACCCAGGCAGTGCCTACGGTGGTCTGTGACGCCGAACAGGACCATGCAGCATGCAACACGGATACTAGGCAGAGCATGACGACGCAGACGCAACGGGACGCGCTGGACACATGCAGACAGCAATTTGTGGTGGCGGTGACCGCCGGCGGCATGACTGCCGAGGAGGCCTGCCGATGGAGCTGAGCACATCGCCGGAGAGAGGAGGCTCCAGCGAACTGCGAGTAGACCTCCGCGTGCGTCGGCTCCACTGGATGACGCTCCATCAGCGTCAAGTCTCGCCGTCAGTCATCTGCACGCCGATGTACACAAGCCGGGAGGACACAACGGAGCACAATGAGGGATGCGCAAAAACCAACCGTCCCCAATGACTCACAAGTGTAGTGTACATGGGTGGGCACAGAAACGATCAACATCCAGACTCCCCCAAGGTACCCAGGGACGCAGGCAGAGACAAAGAGGACGACTCACGGACGCACGCAGACTGAACTCACAGCCTTCTTGAACGAGTCCCTCTTCACTGCCTTGGTTAGGAAGTCAGCCAGCTCTCGTGTTGTCTCAACCCATACGATGCTGATGCTGCCGTTATGCAACAACGAACGTACAAAGTGATACTCAGCATTGATGTACTTTGTGCGTGTGTGATGCACACCGTCATTGTCGGCAATGTCCATGGCACTCTCATTGTCACAATGCAAGGTGATGGATGCGATAGACTAACGCAACTCGGACAGCGGACGACGCAACCACACACTCTCACACGCACCTGAGCCAAGGGCCACGTACTCAGCCTCAGCAGTGCTACGTGCAATGCACCCCTGCTTGCCACTGCACCAAGACAGAGCTATGCCCCCGACCAGAAAAATCCAGCCAGTGCGACTCTTACCGTCTGGATTGCCGGCCCAATCACTGTCGGTGTAGCCCACTGCGATAACGGACGGCTGACGGCGGAACATGAGACCTCGCCGAGGGGTCGAGACAACATAGCGCAGTACTCGGATCGCGGCCTCAAAGTGGAGGTGACGCGGCTCCCTAGAGAACTGGGCCAGGAGGTTGACAGCGGACGCGATGTCTGGACGCGTCGTCGTCGCCAGGAACATCAGTGACCCAATGACCTGCAGATGCGTGGTCACATCAACTAACTCCCCCACAACTGCTGGATCGTGACTTTTCAGCTTCACCTAGCCATCGGGTGACATGGGTGAGGATGCGCTAGGCACGAGGGGCAAGTCCTTAGCGAAGCGAGTGGACAGGGTCTGCACATAGGCAGCCTGGTGGGCGTGCAGGATGCCCTNGGAGCGATCATGCTCGAGCTCCATGCCCAGTAAGACTCGGGCAGACCCGAGATCCTTCATTTGGTACATGGCGTGCAGCAGGTCCTTGACGCGCTAGATGGCTACCGCGTCTGGCGACGCAATGAGGAGATTGTCAACGTAGACCAGAACCGCGGCGAAGGTCTGACCTCGCAGGCTGACGAACAGTGCGGGGTCGGCGGTGCTGCGCTGGAGGCCACCACGGAGAAGCGTACTGCTGATCTCCTGGTTCCAGCATCGAGGCGACTGCTTCAGGCCATAGAGGGCCTTCCGCAGCCGCCAAACTCTCCCTGTGTCATCGTCGAAGCCTGGGGGCTGCGTCATGTAGAGCTCCTCACCCTCCAGTGAGCCATGGAGGAATACGTTGCTCACGTCCATCTGATGCAGCTCCCACCCGTGCTGGGCAACCAAGCTGAAGAGCACCCGGCTAGTGGAGAACCGGCCAACTGGGGCAAAGATCTGGTCGTAATCGACCCCAGGGACCTGAGCAAACCCCTTTGCTGTGAGACGGGCCTTGTACTTGTCGAAGGATCCGTCAGGCTTCCACTTACACCGAAAGACACACTTGGCACCAATGGCCTTCCGACCTGGAGGGAGGTCGACAAGGTCATACACGTGGTGCTGTCGGATAGCAGCGAGCTCCTCGGCACAGGCAGCATCCCAGTGTACGGCCTCAGGGGAGGCTCGAGCCTCGCGTAGGGTGGAAGGGTCCTCTCGGCGTGCTGTGGACCGGACTGAGAGGGCGTGTACATCACAAGCCCTAGGTGGGATGCGTGCGAGTGCAGCCACAACGGCATGCTGATGCTCGTGATGAAGCATGGCATACCCCAATGCAGAGCCCGGGTGAAGGTCTGAGATGATGGCTGAAGTGGTCAGGCCGAGAGCCTTTGTGCCAGGGTCCCCACTCACGACCGTGGGAGTGAAGGAGACACGTGGAGCCACAGGGGGTCGAGGTGCCACGGGACGGGGAGCGATGGTCTGCGCGCTCACTTTTGGCCGAGGTCAGACGTTGCCGCCTTGGCCACGTGTGTAGCGCGGTCGGGCAGAAAATGGTGCTGAGATCGACGGGCGGACGGAGGCGGACGGGGCTACTAGTCCGGAGGAGCCAGCAGACGCAACAGGCGCTGCTAGGTCAGAGGGACCGGCAGACACAGCTGGGGCTGCCGGCCCGGAGGGGCGAGCGGACGCGACTGGGGCTGCTGGCCCGGAGGGGCGAGCGGATGCGACTGGGGCTGCTAGCCCGGAGGGGCCAGCGGACGCCACTGGTGCCTTCGGCCCGGAGGGGCCATCGAAAGCGATTGGGGCTGCCGATCAAAAGGGGCCAGCGGATGCGACTGGGGCTGCTGGCCCGGAGGGGCGAGCGGATGCGACTGGGGCTGCTAGCCCGGAGGGGCCAGCGGACGCCACTGGTGCCTTCGGCCCGGAGGGGCCATCGAAAGCGATTGGGGCTGCCGATCAAAAGGGGCCAGCGGATGCGACTGGGGCTGTCGGCCGGGAGGGGCCATCGGAAGCTACTGCGGCTGCTGGCTTGGAGGGACCAGCGGACGCGACTGGGGCTGTCGGCCCGGAGGGGCCAGTAAACGCGACTAGGGAAGTTGGCTCGGAGGGGCCAGCGGACGCGACTGGGGCTGCCGGCCCGAAGGGCCAGCGGACGCAACTGGGGCTGGCAGCCCGGAGGGGCCAGCGGACGCGACTGGGGCTGCAGACCCGGAGGGGCCAGCGGACGCGACTGGGGCTGCCGGCCCGGAGGGGCCAGCGGACGCGACTGGGGCTGTCGGCCCGGAGAGGCCAGTAGACGCGACTGGAACAGCTGGCTCGGAGGGGCCTGCGGACATGACCGGGGCTACCGGCTCAGAGGGACGGAGTGATGTGTCACTCGGAAGAGAAAGGACGGAGGACGGACTCACCACTGTCCCACGCAACGGGAGGGACACGGACGAGCCGGAACGGATGAGGGCGCGGGGAAACAGGTCCTCAAAGAAGAGGGCATCGCGGGACTCGACAATGCAGTGTCGGGATGGGTCCGAGAAGCGCGAGGCCTCGGACTGACGAGACACGCCGAGAAAGGTGCAGGGGCGTCCGCGGGGGGCGAGCTTGCCACCCTGCTGTGGGGCGGGCAGCCACACAATGGCTACGCAGCCCCAGATGCGAGCCGGGCGGAGGTCAGCACGCCGACCGCACTAGTGCTGATAGGGCGTGGACTGGCGCGGAAGAGGACCGTGGGGAACCCGGTTCCAGACCCAGGTCATGTAGGCCATGGCTTCAAAATAGAAGCCATCGGAGAGACCGGACTCGACCCGCATGGTGCGGACGGCGTCGGCCATGGTACGATTCTACCGCTCGGAGACGCCGTTCTGGGCGGGTGTGTAGGGCGCAGACGTCTCATGGCGGATACCGTAGGAGGCGAGAAACGTTGTGGCCTCACCCATGTACTCGCCACCGCGATCGGAGCGAAAGCAGTGAAGGGGGCGGCCACACTTGCGCTCCGCGAGGACAAGCCAGTCCTGAATGGTTCGGGCGACATCGCTCTTCTGCCGGAGGCAGAAGACCCAACGATAGCGAGAGTAGTCGTCCGTAAGAGTGAGGACATAGCGGCCATGCTCACCGACGGATTCGGTGAGGAGAGGGCCCATGACATCCGAGTGGACAAGGTCAAGGGGGGCGGACGCACGGGAGGAAGATGGGGGGTACGTGGACCGGTGCATCTTCCCCTCAGCGCATTCAATGCACTCAGTGGGGCACGAGAGAGGGAAAGTCTCCGGATCAAGGCTCTTGGCCGGCTGGGTGCGGAGCATGCTTTCTACTGCGGCAGAGTGAACGTGGAAAAGGCGGCGGTGCAAGAGGCGGGTGTGCTGAGGAGAAAGCGTGCAGGTAACTAACACATGGCCGGTCCCAGTCGACGGGGAGGAGACGGGAGGGGAGGAGGAGAGGCGGGGAACGTGCCACAAGTTGCCACAGGCGGTGGCGTGCAGTACGACAAGACCCGACGGACACAACGACACAGTGCCGACACCACGTGAGTGCACAACGTCCATGCTCATGCGGTTAAGGGCAGTCACGGACAGGCTGCTGAGCTCGAGACCAGGGACGAAGAGAACATCGGTCAAAAAGACGTCACCGGCCGGACCACGTAAAACAAACGACGCCTGCCCCGTGGGGTAGGCGTCGTTCGTTTTGGGTTTAGGGTTTAAGGTTTAGGGTTTAGGGTTTAGGGTTTGGGGTTTGGGTTTAGGGTTTAGGGTTTAGGGTTTAGGGTTTAGGGTTTAGCATACTAAAGGCCTCGCGAGAGGCCGTCATGTGATGCGTGGCCCCGGAGTCGATGATCCAGGTCTTAGCATGGTCCTGGACAGGGGTCGCCAGATCAGTCACGGTCACATGGCAGCAAGCGAGTGACGCGGACACGATGGAAGGAGGCGCGAAACGAGACTGCCAGTCGTCAAGCCATGCAATGTCATCAAGGAGTGGGGTGGGGGAGATCACGGGAGACGACGAGACAGACGAGGGAATGGGACACGACCGCACCTCAGTCTCAGTCATGTAGGGATGGGCCGGAGGAAAGGTGGTGACGCAACTTGCACTTCCCTGGGGAGGAGGGCGAGGGAGGCCAAGCTGGAGCGCGATGAACTGCTCCAGCTGACACTCTCGGGATGACGACCCAGGAGGGGAGACGGAATGCGGAGTGACGGTGCCGGGGCCTGGGTAGTAGGAGGGCTGAGCCGGCGAAGGAAGCGGAGGTGCCGACGGCTGAGGGTAGTACTGCTACGGGTAGTATTGCTGCGGTGCGGGTGTCTGCAGGACAGGCGGAGCTGTCGGAGTGGCAGAGCTGCTGGACGAGGTCGGAGTGGCAGGACCAGCAGCAGCGACGGCGGCAAAGGCGAGGCGGCGCTCCTGCTGGCGTCGCATGGTGGCGATGACGCGGGCCTCGTCCGTCGGGAGAGGGCACGTGTACCACCCGTGCCCGGGCTGGCCACAGTTGTGGCAAACCGAGCCGCTACCGCTGGAACCGGTCGATGACTGCTGCTGCTGCTGTTGCGATGGACCCTTGCCCTTCTTGTTCCGGCTTTTCTTCTTCTTCCCCGAGGGCGATGGGGTAGCTGCGATGGGGGAGGCTACGGCCACGGAGGCAACGGCAGGGGCGGCGATGGCAGGGGATGCAAGGGCCTCCGAGCGATGGAGCTAGGACTCCTGGCGAGCTTCCTCAATGCGGAGGAAGAGCTCATATGCCCAGGGTATGAGAGTGCCCTGGGCCTCCATGGTGGAGAGTACGTCCTGAGGGTAGTGTACGAAGACGTCCGCGTATGCGCTGGTGGCGCCGCGCTTGATGGTGAGGAGCGCGGACAGGGGGGGCGAAACTGATTTGCCGAGTCGACGGAGGATGTCCTCCGCCCGCTGCCAGTAGGTAGTGACCGTCTCAGTCTCCCCCATGTGCAAGGAGTTGAACTCCCGGAGCAGACGGCTGATCTCAGCGTCGCTGGACAGGCGATGGGGTATGGTGAGGACGTGCCATGCGGCTGCAGGGTCTGGAATGTCGCCAGCGGTGAAGTCGCGGAGGAAGGGCTCAAGGGCAAGGCGGGAAGCTGGGGTGGCGACTGGTACAAGGGCGCGGACGGCGTGACCAGCGTCATATAGCTGATCGGCCTGGGTGGAGTCGTAAGGGAGGGTGTAGTAGGTCCACAGACCCTCACCCTGAGCCCAGATCCGGAAGCTGAGCTCCCAGCTCCGGAACTGCTCGCCGGCCTGAAGCGGCGGCGGCGGTGTCTCAAAGTCCTTCTGCCTACGACCGGCACCCAGAGTGGGGCCAAGGACGGAGGTCACTGTCTGCCGTTGGCGCTGAGTCTGTTGTTGTGCTAGGTAGTACGTGGTGGCGCACACAGCGGGGCTAGCGTGCCCTGGAGGGATGAACGACGGCAGCGCGCTGGTGGCGGTTTAAGAGGCGACTGGCTGTAGCGCTGCAAGCTGCTGTGTCAAGGCGGCGAGTTGTTGCTGAAGAGCAGCAAGTGGTTCAGGGTTGCCGCCAACGTTACCAGTGGGCTGCTGCTGCCGCTGCTGTTGCTGCTGCTGTTGTAGGGGCGGCAGCTGCTGCTGCTGCAGCGGTGGTGGTTGCTGCTGTATGGGCTGCCGCTACTGCTGCTGGAGCGGCGACGGCTGCTGCTGTAGAGGCGGCGTGTGCTGCTGCTGCAACGGCGGCGGCTGTTGCTGCTGAGGCGGCGGTGGCTGCTGTTGCTGCTGATTCGGCTGCTGCTGGTGCGGCAGCGGCAGCTCCTGTTGCCGTGGCGGCGGCGGCTGCTCCTGCTGCTGCGGCGGCGGCAGCTGCTGCTCCTACGGCGGCGGCGGCGGCTGCTGCTGCTGCAGCGGCGGCGGGTGCTGCTGCTACTGCTGCTGCTGCAGCAATCGTTGCAAGAAAGGAGGGGTAGGGGTCCCCCAACCAGAGGAGGACCCCTCCTCGCCGGGACTACTAGCCATGTCAGAATGTCCCTTGTTTTTCTTTTTTTTTTGTCTTTGTGTTGCTGATGTCAGCAGGAGATTGGGGCAGTGGGGAGTCTACCCACCCCTTTGGCCTTCCCCCTTTCCCCTTTTCCCCCTCTTCTTTGTTTTTTTTTTTTGTGTTGATGACGTCAGTAGTGACGTCAGCAGTGACGTCAGCAGAGGGGTGCTGACGTCAGCAGCGGCGGATGTTGGGGCCGTCGCTACTGTTGTTGGTGCTGATGCTGTTGTAGCCGCTGCTGCTGCTGCTGTTGCTGTTGCTACTGCAGCTGCTGTTGCTGCTTGCTGCTGCTGCTGCTGCTGCCACTGCTGCTGCTCCTATTGTTGTTGCTGCTGCAGCTGCTGCTGCTGCTGGTGGTGTTGCAGCTGCTGCTGCTGCTGCTGCTGGTCTTTGCTGTTGCTGCTGCTGCTGCTGCTACTGCTGCGGTTGCAGTAGCTGCTGCTGGTGTTGCTGTTGCTGTTGCTGTTGCAGCTGCAGCTGCAGCTGCTGTTGCCGCGAGCTGCAGCGGCTGTTGTGGCTACTGCAGCTCGCTGCTGCCGCTGAGCGCTGCTACAGCTACTGCGTGCTGCAACAGCTGCTCGCTGCAGTTGCGGGCTGTTGCAGCGAGCTGCGGGGGTTGGGGATTTTTTTGCTTCCTTTTTTTGTTTTTTTTTCCTTGTCACAGCGGGCAGCAGCCCGCTGTCTTCTGCGAGCAGCGGGCTGCTCCTCGCCTGACAGCAGCGAGCTGCTGCTCGCTGGCAGCAGCAGGCTGCTGCTCGCTGCTTGCTTGCTGCAAGCAGCGAGCAGCTGCACCCGCGGCTGGCAGCAACCAGCTGCTACTCGCTGCTACTGCTGCTGCAGCTGGCCGCTGCTACAGCCCGCTGCTGCAGCTCGCTGCAGCAGCTGCTGCAGCCCGCTGCTGCTGCTGCTGCAGCTGCTGCGTGCTACGCCAGCTGCCTGCTGCCGCTGCGGGCTGCTGCTACGGGCTGCTGCTGCGCGCTGCTACGGGCTGCTGCTGCGCGCTGCTACTGTTGCTGCTGCTGCGAGCTGCTGCTGCTACGGGCTGCTGCGAGCTGTTGCTTCTGCCTGCTACTGCTAGAGGTGCCAGTCACTGCACCTGGGTGACGTTGCCGCTTGCGTCGTCGCCCACAGACGTCAGACGCCGCCTGCCGCTCACCTCCTCGCGTCACGCGTGTGGGTGAGTGCTGCCGAAAACTTTCGCCAGCATTTCCCCTGGCCCAGTGGCCGTGGGAAAAAATCTGATGCCGCCACCAGGAGGGTCAATGCTGTCGGAAAAAATCCGGCAGCATTTCCCCTGCAGTGGCGCGTATGGGGGTGCGTCGGCGTTGTCTGGCACCTGTTCGCCAGTCTTCTGCTGCTGCTGCTTCGCTCTGGCTCTGATACCAAAAAGGAAAGTCTATGCAGCAAGTTGGGGCAGCAGCGTTGTTGATGCAGCATGCGGGCTTCCACGCTTAAGTCAGCTGCCCTCTCCGTTTGCTGCTCTAGAGTCTAAGTCTGGAAGCTCTGGGTTTGTTACTCAGAAACGCGCGCGCCAGAGTTTGCTCCAGAAAGCAACTAAAAACTGATAGTAACTGATTAGGAATGAAGAATGAACAACAATGGGAGACCCCTCCAAGTTCTAGGCCCCCCCCCCCACTAGTGTAGAAGTTGTTACTCAACTAACCAGCCAATAAGAAAATAGCTGTGGACCTATTTTCTTGCGGGCAGGGTTTTCTCGGTGAGCCCTGCCAAACGCCCGACAGCCCAAAACCCGGGCGTCGTCCGTTTTGCCTGAAAACTGGACCATACCATGATACCGACGCTACGAACGCAGTCGTGCGGTCAGAATCATCTAGAAGAATAGTAGCAAAGAGTTATGGCTGCCCGAACCCAGGCAGTGCCTACGGTGGTCTGTGACGCCGAACAGGACCATGCAGCACGCAACACGGACCCTAGGCAGAGCATGACGACGCAGACGCGACGGGACGCGTTGGACGCATGCAGACAGCAATTTGTGGCGGCGGTGACCGCCGGCGGCACGACTGCCGAGGAGGCCTGCTGATGGAGCTGAGCACGTCGCCGGATTGAGGAGGCTCCAGCGAACTGGGAGTAGACCTCCGCGTGCGTCGGCTCCACTGGATGACGCTCCATCAGCGTCGAGTCTCGCCGTCAGTCATCTGCACGCCGATGTACACAAGCCGGGAGGACACAACGGAGCACAATGAGGGATGCGCAAAAACCAACAGCAACGAGCGTGGAAGCCCGCACGCTGCATCAACAACGCTGCTGCCCCAACCTGCTGCCTAGGTTTTCTAGCTCACCCTCCCCTCCCTCCCCCTCCCCCCCTCCTCCCTCTCTCCCCCCTCCCTCCCCCCCTC
>SZWC01022178.1:4165-16935 GCA_023375785.1 Penium margaritaceum | reverse complement strand
AAGGAGGCGGCATTGGTCGTCTGGCATACGCATTTCCCGTCAAAGTCCATCACTGGACACGACGATGCTCCGACCTAGATGATCTTGGTCTCAACCATCATCCCCTCATTTCTGTCTAAAATGGGTACCGTAGGTTGCCGCTCACGTCCCCGTCAAAAGCACACTACTTTTGAACTAGATTAACTGAGATAACCAATCTCAACAACCATGGATTCCATCCACGGACAAAGTGTTCATCGTTCGTTATTCACCAAACGGGTGTACCATGATCATAATCATTTTGGAATAAGTTGGAAGAACACCTTTCGGGTGTCAGTTCCATGTGATTGTGATCGAACACCTGCGAATCACATCCGGTGATCCTGGAACAACTAGTTCTTAAAACTATTTGCGATTATGTAATCACGTGCAAGGGTTCCATGCAAGATCCTCTCAGTGGATTGTGTTTGCCAAGTTGCAACAATCCCTGTTGCTCCAATGTCTTCTATTATGTACATTTGGTACTTCCTTTCAATGGAGTGTTTTCCATGTGCCTCGCCCGATGCACTCATGGAGGGGATCGCCCTTGTCGAAGACATCCCGGCAAACATCCACCATTGTGGATACCACCGCAGCAGCATCCAAAATTGTATTATACTTGCGGTCGGCAATGTACTTCAATTGAACCACCCCCAAAACCAAGGGGCTTGAGTCGCTTCACCATGACCTTTCGGGTTAGTGAAGCATGGTTTGACTGCACTGTAGTCATTATGATCTCCCTCGGAGATTGGTTTTCTTCCAAAAAAATAGATAACTGGTGCTACACCATGCCTTGGTATGACTGGAATCCATCAGCATGATGTTTGAAGAGCGTGACGTACCCAACTAGTGCACCATGTCACGATGGCCTCAACTTTGAGACGTTTCTCAAAACATCAAAAGAATCTCATGAGAGAATCTCAAGGCCCATCTTGAAGAGTCCCTTCATATCAACATTTTTGACACACTGGTCATTAGTTTACCTCTGTGTTGATTATGACTCGTCTGGTCGATCGGACCACCAAGATGTAGGTGCTAGCACACTGTTAGCATAAAGCTGTCGGCTTATAGATAGTCTCCACGGTCATAAGTTTTGAACGCAAAACCTAGACCTTGACGTGATCCCAACCATGTTGTAGTTGGTTTGTAGCAATCTATGAGATCGTCATAGTTCTCTGGAGCACCATTAAGTAGAAAATGAGTGTCGCTCATTTTCTCTACAATGGATTTTCACCGAACTATGGATGAATTCATGTCATCGACATCGGTTCATGTATTTTTGTATATCAATATCAATGACATGTTCACTCACCAAGTGATGATAGACTGAAGGGGTCGCCTTCAAATTTTTCCACTTTTGACATTCGGTCAATCTTTTCATACGTCAGAATTGACTCTTCCGATCTTCGACCACCGCACTGCAGAGTCTTAAATCATAGAGGACCCATCGAAGAGTCTCCGCCCCTCTCTGGCGCAATTACAACCCCCATTGACAATAATCATTGTCTCCTGAACAGGATTGTGAGTACACTGTACCTTTTTATCGTCGGTACCGGTCGGGTACCCCGATTTGTATCCATCACTCACCGAGTGAGAGGGTGTAAATGGTTTCGCCATCAAGAATTTATGCAAGCGTATCATCCTTGATACGTTCCATCACAAATCGATGTTTGCATTGGCCATGAATGATGATGCAGAGAACCTCCAAAAGGTACTGATGCATCCAGTACACACTGTGTACAGGCAGCACGATGGCAATCCTTGAGGATTAAAGTCGGTGTGCTAACAGGCCAGGTCACATCTCATGACATAGTCATGACGCGGACACAGTCATGAAATGATCACATTTTTCTTTGAACATTGTAGCGCAATGGGACGTGCGACTGTCGTGGCACACGTCCTGCACCCACCAAACTACTTGTTCGGTGAAATGGTGTCGCCATTTTTATCCAAGACATCAACTGATATCGTCAGCTTGTTCAAATGTCACAAAACCGTTGTGATCATTCAACTGTCTAACATATCCATAATTGAGTGTCGTGATCGACGTACCAACTCTTAGTGAATTAGGTTTTTGTGCATGTCGTGCACGTATTGAAAAGTGGGTTGTCTCCGGTGGTTGATCATGTGCGCCGACCCCTTGCGGTAATGCAAGCCATGCATATTTTGGAACTGGTGCTTAACCGACTGGGCTTTTGTAGCGCGTTCCATCATGGAGAGGGAGGAGTTCTTCCACCTTTAGCATGGTCAAATTTTGAGGAAAGCGTCCTCGTCATACGTGATCCATCCGATAAAATTTGGTTCGTACTTCTTTTGGAAGTACCTTCCCAAACTGCTATCGACAGGGTGAATGGTTGTCATTGTTGGCGGCGACCGAGATCATTGTGTGTTTGTTACACCGTTCGGGCATATTTCTGATCACCACAGTTGTCTGTGATTGTTTCTAGCCATACCTGTCGGTTCTCCATTTGAAGGACTCGACAGTATGACCATCCTTGACTTCGTCGAGATGCCTTGCAAACGCCAAATGACGTGGTTTTGGCGCTTTGAAAAACGCGCTTGACACACTTGCCCATAAAACCACTCCGCACATAGATCGTATGCTTTTGTCTGGTGGTCTATCACAAGCTAGCACGACGAGTCAACAGTTGCCTAGTTTTTGCTATATATAACGGGATGCGATCAGTACCCATGTTATCGGTGCAATCGGCAGCTTATAACATGTGTTGTACCATCAACACTAGCGTGGCTAGTCCAACCGGAACTCATGGCCATAGTGCGATCGGCACTCGCATCAATGGTGCATTCAGCACCCATGAGAAAAAGTGCAACTCGCAGCTTTTGTCAATCGTGCAAGCGGCGTTTATGACAATTGTGCATTCAGCACTTGTGTCAACAATTTAACCGACACACTTATTGGCCATGTATTCAACATCATGGTAATCCTGCGTTCGTGTCTTGCGTGAATGCTACGATTGCATTGTCCATGTTGGTCATATTTCAGGTGCATCCGGCTCATGTCAATCGACCATCACGCGTGGATTTCCACCATCGCGTTTGTGTTTAGAGTGCGATCGACACTCACACTCTTGTTTTGTCAAAATCCATTCACAGATGGCTTATCCAACATTCTTGGTGCAATCGACACCCATGTGAATACGGAATCGGCATTTATTTTGGTCATATCTCTGCAGCCCATGTGCAGTGCGTTCGACACTAGCATCACAGATGCTTTCGGCATCCGTGGTTAAAGTGCAACAAGCACTTTTTTCTCTGGTGTGTTCGAAACCGAGAGAACTTTCTGTGACCAGCACTTGTGCTGTTGCCCGTAGTGCAATCGGCACTTACGTCGGTGACGTGATCCACGTCCGTGTACCTGTGCAATCAACATTCATTTGTGATGTCTGCACATTTCGTATTGTTGCGACAAGTAGGTGAGTCTTCAAGTGGTCACAGCACGTACGGTGCCCCTTTTTTTTATCTAGATCAAGAAGTCTTCTCGATGTATGTCACCGTTGTGGTTTTGCAAGTCGGTGCCGTAGTGGCTCTTTTGCGCAAACAAAATTGTTAGCGCATGTACAACTAGCGTTGAGCCATGTCATGGCTCTCAACGGTCACCCCTTCCGGGTTTTTTTTTCACGTAATACCCCAAACTTTGAGGTTAATAAAAAAAAACTTAGGCACTGTCGGTGCTAAATTTCTTGCATTGAAACTTTTCCAAGTGAGTTCCGTCCACGACATGGAAAACTGTTGGTTTTCCTCCTTTTTGTGCTTCGGAATAGAGAAGAAAAAGAAAATAAGAACCGCTGATTTTCGGAAGAGCTCAACTAGAGCTTTTAGATTTTGCGTCGAAACCCATGGTCCACTTGAGCACACACTCGGGTTCGACCACAAAAGTATTCACCGTTCGAAATCTTCTTGAAGACGGTGGAAAAAGAATTCCTCAACTTGAGGATTCATGGAGTTTGACACGTCAAGTGTCATCCCCCCCTTTTTTTGTTTGATGCTTGGAACCTTTCATGCGTCACCCGGTGGTGTGTTGGGAAAACTATCGGTCTTCCCAATGAAAATGAATTAGAACTTCCCAAAACATTGTAGAGCGTAGACTAAGCTCCATGCCGCTTTTACAGCGGTGAACCCACGGCCAACAAGGCCAAACGTCAGGTTCAATCGAGAAAATCGTCCTCGCCTCTAGTGCTAGTGGCACTCAGAGATTTTTTTTGTGGGTATATTCATTTCACGCAAATTTGAAGCTCGGTCTGAGTTTCAAAATGTTTTTTACGGCGCCTAATTTGGGCACCAAACAAAAGGAAACTATCCTTGACAGTTTTTCTTTGGGAACCAGCCGGGTTTCAAATTCTTGTTGTTTAGGAGAAAAATCTCCCTCACAAAATTGTCTTCTCTAGGTATTCGAGGAATCACCCGCTTCCCGCCGGCGGTTCTACCAGCTGCGCTACTTGCGCACACTCAATCCGGAATCTGATGCACATGTGACGACGTTTTGGCCGTGTGCGGGGCCATGCCCCCGGACGGCGGGGAGGAGGGAGGAAGCTTCCTCGCCCCCGTCCTCCGTGGGCTGTCGGCCCAATTCAGAGGGAGAGGGGGGAGGAGGGAGATGGAGGTCGCCTCCTTGCCTCCCCCCTTGGGCTGTCAGCCCTGTGAGAGAGGGGAGAAGGGATGGCACCTCAACTCCTCCCCCCCTAGGTCATCGGCCAAGTGAGAGGGAGGAGGGAATGGGAACGTCCCCTCTCCTTCCCAATGGCGCAGTCGGCGCCATGGCGGGGGGGAAGAGGGGGGGGGGGAACTCGTCCCTCTCCTCCCCCCTCGGCGCTGTCGGCGCAGTGGGCTAAGGGGAGAGGGGGCTCGCCCCTCTCCTCCCCCTCGGCGCAGTCGGCACCATGGCGGAGGGGACGTGGGAGGGACTCGCCCCTCTCCTCCCCCTCGGCGCCGTTGGCCCCATGGACGAGGGGGAGAGGGGGCCTGCCCCTCTCCTCCCCCTTGGCGCGTTCGACGCCACGAACGAGAGGGAGAGGGGAGCCTCGCCCCTCTCTTTCCCCTTGGCGCCGTCGGCGCCATGGGAGAGGGAGAGAGAGGGCTCTCCCCTCTCCTTCCCTCGGTGCCGTCGGCGCGTGAGAGGCGACGGAGAGGGAAGTTCGACGGGGGGGAAGTTTTTCTTGCGTTCCCCCTCTCCAGCGCAGCCGGCGCCTGAAGTGTGAGGGAGGGAGCAGGAGCATCCCCTCTACCGGGGAGGAGTGAGGGTCCACTCTTCCTCCCTCTCGTCATCCTCGGTTGGGAGGCGACCTGTGAGACTATTGGCCCGCCCGTCCACGGGTTCTCGGTGCCTTGACCCAGCCGTCGAGGCCAGGTAGCCGCCGGTCGGGCGGCGTTTGCTCACGGCCATCAGCCACGGTTTTTTTTGTTTGGAGTCACGACGTCGGCATTCCACCGGTCGGGCGGGCGGCGTTCAGTCGTGCCGTCGGACTCTCGAAATTCGAGAGTCGCCGTCCATCGGGCGGCATTTTTCTAACAATGTCGAAATCTTTCTCGTTTCCGTCGCACGATCAACGGTCAGCGATCAATGTAAGGTGCAGCGAACGAATGGATTGAGTCAAAAAAATCATAATATTTGCGGAAGTCTGGCTCTGATGCCAATAGAACGGAAGTGGTCCGTTTTGCGACTAACTGCAGAACCAAAACGTAGGCCCTCAGAATAGTCGTCTCAGGAGAGGTAGCGAATGGTCGCCTCAGCCCTTTTGGCTGAGACGAACCGCGCCACAAATAGACGTAGTCGTCATAGAGAATTTTTGCAAAACATGCATCTTAACCCTAATCGTTCCACGTGGCATAGCCACGCTGGAACAGGACCCTAGCGCCAAGCTAGGAGTGGAGGAGGAGTGACGCGATGGATTTTCCATCGCGGCACTCCTTTCACCTAGAATCCAGCCACGGACATTTTCCAGGCTAGAGTCGAACGAGACTCTAGCCTATTGTATTTTTCCGGGCTTTGGCTCCTCGAAACTTCAGCCTCGAGTACCCAAAGCACCCGATAATTATTTAAGGACCATTTTTGACTGTAAAAATGGTCCGTACGCTACACTTCATCCATTTTTTATAATGTTTGGTTAACTTATCGATAGTGCTAAATGTTTATTCAACCGTGCCTCGGTATTCTTGAAGCCGCCTAACCTCTCAACATACGTCTTGCACTAGCCACCCTCCTCGCAACCTCGCACCCGTCACTCAATTCGAGTGTCAAGGATCAAACATAGGCCTCATCCTCATTCTCATTATTGTATACATGTAACGTACAAGCCATTTTTAGAATTGAAAATGGCATTGAATTATACTTCTCCGGTTTCGGGAGTTCGAGACTGGTGTCTCGAGGAGTTGAAGCTCAGAAAAATATAATGGGATCGATTTAGTTTGACTCTAGCCTGGAAAATATCCTTTGGCCGGATTCTAGGTGAAAGGAGTGCCGCGATGGAAAATCCATCGCGTCACTCCTCCTCCACTCCTAGAATGATGATAAGGTCCTGTTCCAGCGTGGCAGTGCCACGTGGAAGTAGTAGGATTAGGTTTCATGTGTACAAAGATGCCCTATGTCGACTACGTCCATTGGTATTGCGGTTCGACTCAGCCAAAATGGGTGAGACAACTATTTTCCCCTCCTCCTGAGACGACTATTCTGAGGGCCTACATTTTGGTGCAGCAGTTAGTCACAAGACAGGCCACGTCTAGTACATTGGCATCAGAGCAAAACGCTTCTGCAAGAGAGAAAGAAAAGGGGTGTCGGCTACATACGGCCGTCGGATTGATAGATCGAAAGACACAATTACCTGAGGATGCAGTTCAGTGTCCCACGATAAAAGATTTGGACTGTTCGTCCAAACTCCGCTTGATCGACGGAAATATCTTGACAATGATCCTCGAGAGCCAAGAGCCCAGAAAGCCACGCCAAAAAAAAGAGGGATCACCCGGTCGGGACACCAAACGCCGCCCTTGGCAAGCTCGTGGCGGTGTTTGAAGCTCATGGAGCTACGCCAAAACGAGCCCTACTATGACGAAACAGCGAGCCGGAGCTCGATAGGGGAGGTTAGGGGGTATTCTTCCCCTCCCTTGCCCCTCCTCCCTCGGCATGGCGCCACCAGCACCAAGGGGAATGAAAAGGGGCGAGCCCCCTCTCCTCCCCCTGTCCTAAGTGCCGACGACGCAGAGGGGAGGGGAAGGGAGAGCTCCATCTCCCTTCTTCCATGGCGCCGAGAGCGTCAAGGGAAAAGAGGGACGACTCCCCCTCTCCCCCTCGTCCATGATGCCGACCACACCAAAGGGGAGGAGAGGGGCAAGTTCCCCCCTCTCTCCCCTCGTCCATGGCGCCGACAACGCCGAGGAGGAGGAAAGGGGAAACTTCCCCCCTCCCCCAGGTCCATGGCGCCAACGGCACCGAGGGGGAGGAGAAGGGCGAGCCCCTCCCTCTTCCCCTCCACCAATTGCATCGATTGCGCCGAGGGGGGAGGAGAGGGACGAGCTCCTCCCTCCTCTCTTCCACTCTGCCATGGCGCTGACGGCGCCATTGGGGAGGAGGAGGGAAGTTCCCCCTCCCTCCCCACCCCGCGTGGACCGACGCCCCATGAGGGAGAAGAGGGGGCGTCTTCCTTCTCTCCTCCCTCCCTCACGTGGCCAACGGCCCTTGGGGACGGGAGGGGAGGCGTGCCTCATTCTCCCCCCCCCCTCACACGAGCCAAAAGCTCAAGTGGGAGGGGAGGAGGTGTACCCCCCTCTCACTACTCTCACGAGGGCCGGCAGCCCGGGTGGGAGGTGAGGAGGGGACCTCCCTTGACGCCCCATTCACAAGGGCCGGTAGCCCAACTGGGAGGAGGAGATGAAGGTTCCCCTCTCCTTCCACCTCGCTCAGGGTGCACGGCCCGATACGTGTAAAACTATGAACTAAAACTTTTCCGTAACAGTCGTTTACGTGCGCGAGTGGTGCAACCGGTTGCGATCACATTCGAATAGATGGAGAAGAATGTTTGATTCCCAGACATGGTTTAATTTTGGACCCGGCCGGTCCAATGCAAAGTGGAGGACAGTTCCTCCGTTTTCCGGCCATTTTGGGCACTGTAAAAAGCAGTTTGAAACCCAGACCGAGATCCAGATTTTCTTAAAAAAATCTCTAATTGCCACAAGTACAAGAGGCAAGGATGAATTCCCCATTTGAACCCGACGTTTGGCCTTGTTGGCCGTTGGTTGACCGGCATAAAATGCGGCAAGGGGCTTCGTCTAAGCTCTACAATACATTGGGAAGTTCTCAAAGTTTGTTCTAAAATATTTTCCTGTTCATGGAAAATGGGAAGACCAATAGTTATCCCAACACCAAATGGTGACGCTTGGAAGATTCCAAGCATTCAATACAAAAATAAAAAAGGGACACTTGGCGTGCTCTATCATGTTCATTTTCCATGAATCCTCAATTTGAGGAATTCTATGTTAAATCGTCTCTAAAACGTTTGAAACGGTGAAAACGTTTGTGGTCGAACCCGTGTGTGTGGTCAAGTTGACCATGGGTTTCAATGCAAAATCCAAGTGCTCAAGTTGAGATCGTTCAAAAATCAGTGGTCCTCGTTTCTTTTTCCTGTTCCGCTCTGAAGCACAAAAAGGAGGAAAACTGACAGTTTTCCGTCTCCTGAAAGGAATTCACTTGGAAATGCTTCAACGACAGAAATTTAGCACCAAAAGTGCCCACATTTTTGTGAATCAACCTCAATGTTTGGGGTATTTTATTTAGAAAACCCGAAAGGGCTGACCCTTCAAAGCAATGACATGGCCCAACGCGGGTTGTACATGTGCTAAACAATTTTTTTTGCGCAAAAGAGCCACTAAGTTATCGCGTTGTAAAACCACAACAGTGACGTACATCAAGACGAGTTCTTGATCTAGATAAAGCACCGTACGTGCTGTGATCACTCGATGACTCGCCTACTCGTTGCAATAATGTGAACTGTGTAGACAGCACAAAACGAGTGTCGATTGCACGGTTATGTGGACATTGACTACATTATCCACGTATTGCCGATTCCACTACGGGCAACAGCACAAGTGCTGGTTGCAGAAGTTTTGTCGCTGTCGAACACACCAAATGAAAAAGTTCCAGTTGCACTTCAATCACGAATGTTGAAAGCTTCCGTGATGCTAGTACTGTCTGCACTGCTCATGGTCTACGGAGGTACGAGCAAAAGAAATGATGATTGCGTATCCACGTGGGTGTTGATTTCACCAAGAGTGTTGGGTAAGCCATTTGTGAATGGATTTTGAGAAAACAAAGATGTGAGTACTGATTGCACTCAACACACAGAGGCAATAGTGGAAATCCACGCATGATGGTTGATTGACAAGTGCCGGTTGCATCCAGGATATGACCGACGTGGAAAATGCAATCATAGCATTCACGTGAATGCCAAACAGACATGATGTTTAATACATGGTCGATGAGTGTGTTGGTTGAATCGTTGCCACAAATGCACCGTTGTCATGAATGCCGATTGCACGATTGGCAAAACCTGCGAGTTACACTTTTGTCATGGGTGCCGAATGCACCACTAATACGAGTGCCAAACACATTACGGTCACGATCTGTGATTGGACTAGCTATGATAGTGTTGATGGCACAATACATGTTATAAGATGCCGATTGCAACAGTAACATGGGTGCCGATCGCACCCCATTGTATCAAGTAGCAAGAGCTAGCCAACTCGTTTCCTTGTCATCATAGCTCACGATACACCACCAGCCAAAAGCATACGATATATGCACGGAGTGGTTCTATGAGAAAGTGCGTCGAGCGCGCTATTCGAAGCGCTGAACACTTTGCTTAACGTTTGCAAGGCATCTCGACAAAGTTGAGGATGGTCATACTGCTGAATCCTTTAAATGGAGAACTGACAGGCATGGCTAGAAAAAATCACAGACGGCTATGGTGATAAGATGTATACTTGAACGGTGTAACAAAAACATAGCGATTTCGGTCGCCATCGATAGTGACGGCCATTGGAGGTTAAAAACTTCGTCCTGCCGATAGCAGTATGGGAAGGTACTATGGATAAAATTTAAATGGATAAATCACATGTATGACGAGGACGATTTCTTCAAATTTGGACCATGCTAAAGGTGGAAAAAATCCTCCATATCCATTGATGGAACGTACTACAAAAGCCCAGTCGGTTGAGTCGAGTTCCAAAACATGCACGGCTTGCATGACCGTAGGAGGTCACAACGCATGACCAAGTGCTGGAGACAACCCTATTTTCAGTGTATGCGATTCATACCATGGTCCTTCAGCCACGTGAAATTGGGTACATGGCAAGCATGCAAAATGTGCACGACATCCACTAAAACCTTATCCACTTACTGTTGCTGAATTGAACACAGCATTACGTTATGGATAGGTGGGACGGACGAATGATCACAACGGGGTTTGTGACAATTGAAAAGGCTGACGATATCAGCTGATGTTTTGGATAAAAATGGCGATACCATTTCACCAAACAAGTAGTTTGGTGGGTGCAAGACGTGTTCTACGACAGTCACACGTCCCATTGCACTACAATGTTCAAAGGCCAATGTGATCATTTGATGACTAAGCCAATTTCATGACGATGTCATGAGATGTTGAACATACCTTGTGTGTGAGCACGCCGTCTTCAATCCTCGAGGATTGACAATGCTCTCTCTGTACACAGTGTGTGCAAGATGCATCAGTACATTTCGGAGGTTCTGTTCATCATTAGTCATGGTCAATACAGACATCGGTCCATGATTGAACAAGTCAAGGATGAGACCCCTAAATCAATACCCAATGGCGAAACCATTGACATCGTATCACTCGGTGAGTGATGGATACAAATCGTGCTACCCGATTGGTGCGGACGATAAAAAGGTACATGAGTGTACCGAGAACCTGTTCAAAGACAGGGATAATTGTCAGTGGAGGTTGTAAATGCGCTTGAGAGGGACGGAGACTCTACTATTGGTCCTTAACGGTTGAAGACACCACATTGCGGTGGTCAATGACTACGAGTCACTCTCTGCGTATGACGAGATCAACCAAATGTCGGAAGTGAACAAATTTGAAGGCAACTCCTTCAGTCTATTATCAGTCAGCGAGTGAACATGTAATGGACATTGACAGACAAAAGTACATGAACCATGTCAATGACATAAATTCATCCAAAGTTTGGTGAAAATCCATTTTGGAGAAAATGAGGGACACTCATTTTCTACTAATTGTGCTCAAGAGGACTATGAAGAAATCACAGATTTTTTCAAATAAACTACAACATAGTTGGGATCACGTCAAGGTCTAGGTATTGCTCTAAAATCTTATGACCATGAAGACGATCTATAAGCCGATAGATTTAAGCTAACAGTGTGTTAGCACCTACATATTGGTAGTCCGACCGCCCATATAACGAGTCATAATCAAAATTGAGGCAAAATAATGACCAGTGTGTCGTAACTAAAGGTTGATATGAGGAATCTTCAAGATGGATCTTGAAAAATGATATTCTCATTAGATTCTTTTAATGTTTGAAGAGACGTCTCAAAGTTGAGGACATCATGACACAGTATACTAGTCGTGTACGGCACACTTTTCAAACATCATGTGAATGGATTCCGATCATACCAAGAGAAGGTGTAGCACCGGTTATCCATTGTGTTAGAAAAAAACCAATCTCTGAGAGAGATCATAGCAGTTACGGTGTAGTCGAACCACGCTTTGATGACCCGGAAGGTCACGGTAAAGCGATTGAACTCCCGTGACCCTGGAGATAGTTCAATCGAAGTACATTGCAAAATGCATGTACAATATGTTTTGGATGTCGCTGCAGTGGTTTCCACAATGGTGGTTGTTTGTTGGATGTCTTCGATGAGGACGATCCCCTGTACAAGTATCTTGGGTGAGGCATATGGAAAATACTCAGTTGAGCATAAGTACCGAATTTATACGATAGAAGACATTGAAGCAACACGGCTTTTTGCAACCTCACAAACACAATCCATTGACGGGTTCTTGAATGAAACCCTTGGACGCAATTAGATAATCGTAAAACAATTTAGGAACAAGTTGTTACAGGATCACCAGATGTGATTTGAGAGTTTTTGATCACAATCAAATAGAATTGACAACTAAAAGGTGTTCTTCCAACTTCTACCGCAATGATTGTGATCATGATATACCCGTTTGGTGAATACCGTACGATTAATACTTCATTTGTGGATAGAATCCATGGTCGTTGAGATTGGTTATCTCAGTGAACCTAGTTCAAAAGCAGAATGCTTTTGACAAGGACATGAGCGGCAGCCTACGGTACCCATTTGAAACAGAATTGAGGGGATGATGGTTGAGGCCAAGATCATATAGGTCGGAACATTGTCGTGTTGAATGGTGGACTTTGACAGCAATTGCACATGCCAGATGATCGATGCCGCCTCCTTCAAAGATGAGTACAATCTTTGAAAGGAAATTTAAGTGTTCTAAGCAATCCTGTCTTAGGGCCTTGGTGCCACCCAACCCTAAGATGAAACTAGCATGCGAGTTGCATGGGCTTAGTGGAGCTTGGTTGAGTTTAACCAACCAACCCATAGGTGCTGAAAGAGGTCTAGTGGACATTCGCGTGGTCATGAACAACCCGAGCGGACTGATGTCCATATACTGAATTGCACGTACTAACAATGTTTCGGGGAGGTACCACCTTGG
>SZWC01022177.1:7105-19402 GCA_023375785.1 Penium margaritaceum | reverse complement strand
CGCTAGGTGAACTTTGACAGAGTGGTTTTTCTGGCTCCAGGTTCCAAACGAGGCTTACTTAGGCTTGTTAGAAACATGTGTAAATTCAATTTCTCATGCACGATTCAAACCAGCTATTTTCACTCTCTAAACAAACATCACATGGTTCTGTGTTTTCTTCCCTGCAATCTACAACTTGTCTCTCATATACAATTGGTCCTGTCTAGCGGTTCTTGGTGAGCTTGATCACCTCCCTGAGGGTTGCCTTTGATTGTTTCAGTTGTATCAGAGCCAGAACAAGGCCTTTCCTTGTATTTGAGGCATCCCTTGCACACTGACGTATGAGAGAGGCCGTTCGTGGGCCGACATTGTAGTCAACATGCCAATTTCCGCTTCTGTGGTGACCGGCGTCAACATCGCCAAGTTCAAAGGCAAGAACTTCTTCAACTGGAGAAAAAACATGAAGATGGTGCTGTAGATAAGGGAATCTAGAGCCACGTGAGTGAAAAATGACTCTTTTGAATCCCCCTATCCTCTGTCGAGGCCCACTCCCACCATGAGAAACGGGTTTCCGCCTTCACCACCATCTACCTCCACCTCGCTAAACGGCAGCAACTCCTTGTCCGCGGCATCCTCGACCTAAAAGAGGTTTGGAACAAGCTTGAGTCCAGTTATAATTTGAAGTAAATCCTCATGAACCGGTTGACTGGATGCTATCACTTCACTTACTCATGACTCTGATCTGTTCTTGTTGACTCTCGCTAAGCTTTATACAAGGATTCTTACTCCTTACCATCAATGCCACCATGGGTCCATGATGTTCTCGTTTGTGCTAGGCTGCCTGAGCTGAAATTCAACACCACCTATAACATGGATAATTTTTATTGAGAAGTAATTGTACCTTGATGACAAGAGTGGAGTGAGTCAACCACATAAACACAATGATGATAAAAAGAATGAGGCATATGTTGTGTCTTTGGTGGTCGAGCTGAGTGACGTGTACGAGGTTGCACAATGAGTGGTTTCTTGGAGAACCTCCACCAAGAAGTCTAGGGGCTTGGAGCATATCCAAGTGTGGCTTTACAAAGATCCACACCCGTGGAGAGTTCGAGTGAATAACATTGAAATATCTATATAGTTTGTAACACTTCCGTTTACAATCATGGAAAGCAGACAAAGTCCTTAGAAACATGCCCTGCTGGAGGTCTGGGTTGGTGGCCGAAATTCCCTCAACCGTTCAGCACATAAGTCTTTAAGTCGATGCATGGTGGGCCACTAATGTACTGAAAAAAATGTCCACTCGTGGAGTTTAGGGTCTCGTGTACGTCAGGGACGTAACACTTCCTCCCCTTTAGGCCACGACGTCCCAGTGCATTAGTAGGCATAGGGGAGTGACGAAAAAAGTAGACATCGATCAGGTGAACAATATCTCAAAGGTTATCTTAGGGGACCCAGTGGTTGTGCACGGTGTCATGGCGGTGCCATTTGACAAGGTACTTGGTCGTTTTCCCATGACGTTGATGTCCAAAAATGTCAATCATGTACTCCATATCCCCTTCCATTTATGTAGGAGATCATGGTGCAACATTTCTGCCAGGGATGTTTGTACTATGGTCCCGGTAGTGCTTCAGCTTGCTGATGTGGAAGACATGGTGGATTTCCATGCTATTAGGAAGGNAAGCCGAGCGACAACAGGGATGGCATTTGCTTGGTCGGGGTTTAGGCTTCCTAAAATTCTGTCCTCAGAGTTCGATGTTTTTTGAACTGCGGAGGACATGAATGACAGCGCCGGTGTCGGTGCGCGCACCGAGAATACTCCCATGGGGGTGGGCGGAACCAGGGCCAGCCAGAATCCAATCGACAAACCGGAAACTGTTTTTGATAGCCCTCGGCAAACACTAATCCACTGTCGAATTTACTTTATTATAACTCCTATGGTTGCACAACTTCATGCTTTGGTGTTGGTGCGCACACCTACAATACTCCCGCTGGTGTGGGCAGAACCAATGCCAATCAGAATCCAATCAACGAGCCGTAAAATGTTTCTAGTAGCCCTCGCCAAACCCTAATCCACTGTCCAATTGCTTTTGTTACAATTCCTACGGTTTCATAGCTCGATACGCCGGTGTCGGTGTGCGCACCCACAATACTCCCGCTGGGGTGGGCAGAATCAGGGCCAATGAGAATCCAATCAATGAGACGTAAAATGTTTTTGGTAGGCCTTGGCAAAAACTAATCCACTGTCCAATTTCTTTTTTTATAATTCCTACGGTTGCACATCTTGATGCGCCGGTGCTGGTGTGGGCAGTGACGATACTCCCGCTTGTGTGGGCGGAACGAGGGCCGATCGGAATCCAATCGAAGAGCAATAAAATGTTCCTAGTAGCCCTCGGCAAACCCTCATCCACTGTGCAATTCCTTCTATTATAATTCCTACAGTTACACTGCTTCATGCGTTGCTAACGGTGCGAGTACTAACAATACTCCCACTGGGGTGGGCGGAGCCAGGGCCAATTGAATCAAATCGACGAGCCATAAAATGATTCATGTAGCCCTCAGCAAACCCTAATCCACTGTCGAATCACTTTTGTTACAATTCCTACAGTTGCACAGCTTCATGCGCCGGTGTCGGTGCGCACACCCACAATACTCCTGATACGGTAGGCTTAACCAGGGCAAATTGGAATCAAATCTACGAGTTGTAAAACATTTCTGGTAGCCTTCGGCAAAACCCATATCCACTGTCCAATTGCTTTTATTGTAATTCCTACACCTCCACAGCTTGATGCGCCGCTGTCGGTACGCGCACACACAATACTCCCGCTGGGGTAGGCGGCACCAAGGCCAATCAGAATCCAACTGCCAAGGCAAAAAATGTTTCTTGTAGCCCTTTTCAAACTCTTATCCACTTTCCAATTGCCTTCATTATAATTCATACAGTTGCACAGCTTCATGCGCCAGTGTCGGTGCGTGCACCCGTTACAATCCTGTTGGGGTGGGCGGAACCAGGGCCGATTGGAATCCAGTCGACGAGCCATAAAATGTTTTTGATAGCCCTCAGCGAGCTTTAATCCCCTGTGCAATTGCTTTTACTATAATTCCTTTGGTTGCATTGCTTGATACATCGGTGTTAGTGCGCGCACCCACAATACTCTCGCTGGGATGCGCTGAACATTGGCCAATTGAAATCGAGTCGCCCAGCCGTAAAATGTTTCTAGCAGCCCTTGGCAAAATCTAATCCACTGTCTAATATCTTTCATTATAATTCCTACGGTTGTACAGCTTGATGCGCCCGTGTCCGTGCGCACACCCATAATACTCCCGATGGAGTGGGAAAAACCAGGGCCAATCAGAATCCAATTGACAAGCCATAAAATGGTTGTGGTAGTCCTCCCCAAACCCTAATCCACAGTCCAACTGCTTTTATGATAATTCCTTTGGTTTCACAGCTTGATGCACTGGTGTTGGTGCGCACACGCACAGCACTTCCGCTAGGGTGCGCAGAACTAGGGCCAATCGGAATCCAATGGACAAGCCCTAAAATGTTTCTAGTTATCCTTGGCAGACCCTAATCCACTATCTAATTGCTTTCCTTGTAATTCCTATGGATGCACAGCTTGATGCGCCGGTGTCCGTGCGCGCACCCCCACTACTCCCGCTGTGATGGGCGGAATCAGGGCCAATTGGCATTCAATCAACGAGCCAGAAAATGTTTCTTGTAGCCCTCAGCAAAACCCTAATCCACTGTCCAATTTGTTTTTTAAGAATTCCAACGGTTCCACAGCTTAATGTGCCGGTGTCGGTGTGCGCACCCACAATACTCCCGCTGGGGTTGGCGGAACCAGGGCAAATCCGAATCCAATCAACAAGCCATAAAACATTTCTAGCAGCCCTCGGCAAACCCTAATCCACTATCCAGTTTCTTTCATTATATTTCATCCGGTTGCACAGCTTGATGCGCTGGTTTTGGTGCGCGTACCCACAATACTCTTGCTGGGGTTCGTGGAACCAAGGCCAATTAGAATCCAATCGATGAGCCATAACATGTTTCTAGTAGTCCTTGCCAAACCCTAATCCAATTTCTAATACCTTTCATTATCATTCCTACGATTGCACATTTTCATGCGCCGGTGTCGATGCGCGCACCCACAATAGTTCCACTGGGGTGGGCGGAACCAGGGCCAATGGGAATCCAATGGACAAGCCGTAAAATTTTTGTCGTAGCCCTTGGCAAACCCTAACCCTGTGTCCAGTTACTTTTATTATAATTCCTATGGTTGCACAGCTTGATGTGCCGGTGTCGCTGCGCGGACCCACAATACTCCCGGTGGGGTGGACGGAACCAGGGCCAATTGGAATCCGATCGACCAGACGTAAGATATTTCTGGTAGCCCTTGGAAAACCCTAATCCTCTCTCCAATTTCTTTTACTTTAATTCCTTTGGTTGCACAGCTTCATGCGCCAGTGTCGGTGCTCGCACGAACAATACTCCCGCTGGGGTGGATGGAACGAGGGCCAGTTGGAATCCAATCAAAGAGCCGTAAAATGTTTGTGGTAGCCCTCGGCAAACCCTAATCCACTGTCCAATTGCTTTTTTTTGAATTCATGCGGGTGCAGAGCTTGATGCGCCGGTGTTGGTGCGCGCACCCACAATACTCACGCTGGGGTGGCCAGAACCAGTGCCAATAAAAATGCAATTGACGAGCCATAAAATGTTTCTAGTAGCCCTCGCCAAACCCTAATCTCCTGTCCAATTGCTTTTATTATAATTCCTACGGTTGCATGGCTTGATGTGCGGGTGTCGGTGCGTGCACCTACAATACTCCCGCTGGGGTGGGCGGAACCAGGGCCAACCAAAATCAAATCGACCAGCTGTAAAATGTTTCTAGAAGCCCTCGGCAAACCCTAATCCACTGTCCAACCGCTTTTATTATAATTCCTACGGTTGCACAGCTTCATGCGCTGGTGTCGGTGTGCGCACCCACAATACTCTCGCTGGGGTGGGCAGAATCAGGGCCAATGAGAATCCAATTGACGAGCCGTAAAATGCTTCTAGTAGCCCTTGCCAAACCGTAATCCACTGTCCAATTGCTTGTATTAGAATTCCTACAGTTGCATAGCTTGATGCGCCGATGTCGGTGTGCGCACCCACAATACTCCCGCTGGGGTGGGCGGACCCAGAGCTAATCAAAATCCAATGGACAAGCCAAAAAATGTTTTTGGTAGCCCTAGGCAAACCCTAATCCACTGTCAAATTGCTCTTAGTATGATTCCTACGGTTGTACGGCTTGATGCGCCGGTGTTGGTGCGCGCATTGACAATACTTCTGCTGGGGTGGGCAGAATCAGGACAAATGGGAATCTAATCAAAGAGCTATACAAATTTTCTACTAGCCCTCATCAAACCCTTATCGTCTGTGCAATTGCTTTTATTGTACTTCCTACGGTTGCACAGCTTCATGCGCCAGTGTTGGTGCAGGCACCCAATACATTCCCGCTGAGGTGGGCAGAACCAGGGCCAATTGGAATCCAATTGACAAGCCGTAAAATGTTTCTTGTAGCCGTTAGCCAACCCTAATCCACTGTCCAATCACTTTTACTATAATTCCTATGGTCGCACAGCTTCATGCATCGGTGTCCGTGGGCACACCCATAATACTCTCGCTGGGGTGCGCGGAACCAGGGTAAATCTGAATCCAATCGACAGGCCGTAAAATGTTTCTGGTAGCCCTCAGAAAACCCAAATCTTGTGTCCAATTGCTTTTACTATGATTCCTATGGATGCCCCAGTGTCAGTCCGCGCACCCACAATACTCCTGCTGGGGTTGGTGGAACCAGGGCCAATTGAAATTCATCAATGAGCTGTACAATGTTTCTAGTAGCCCTTGGCAAACCCTCATCCACTATCCAATTTCTTTTATTACAATTTCTTTGGTTTCACAGCTTGATGCGCCGGTGTCGGTTTACGCACCCACAATTCTCCTGCTGAGGCAGGCGGAACCACGGCCAATCAGAATCCAATGGACAAGCTATAAAATGTTTTTGGTAGCGCTCGGAAAACCGTAATCCACTGTCAAGTTTCTTTCATTATAATTCCTACAGATACACAGCTTCATGCGCTGGTGTTGGTGCGCGCACCGCCAATACTCCCGCTGGGCTGGGCAGAATCAGGGCCGATCAAAATCCAATCAAAGAGCAATAGAATGTTTCTAGTAGCCCTTGGTAAACCCTCATCCACTGTCCACTTGCTTTTGTTATCATTCCTACGGTTGCACAACTTCATCTGCTGGTGGCGGTGCGGGCACCCAAAACATTCCTGCTGCGGTGGGTGGAACTAGGGCCAATCGGAATCCAATCGATGAGGCATAAAATGTTTCTTGTATCCCTCAGCAAACCCTAATCCACTCTCCGATCGATTTTATTGTAATTCCTACGGTTGCACAGCTTCATGCGCCAGTGTCGGTGCGCACACCCTCAATACTCCCGCTTGGGTGGGCGGAACCAGGGCAAATCTGAATCCAATCAACAAGCCGTAAAGTGTTCCGGGTAGCCCTCTGCAAACCCTTATCCAGTGTCAAATCGCTTTTATTATGATTCCTAGGGTTGCACAGCTTGATGCCCTGGTGTCGTTGTGTGCATCCACAATACTCCTGCACGGGGTGGTGGAACCAGGGCCAATCTGAATCCAATCAACAAGCTGTCAAATGTTTCCAATAGCCCTCACCAAACCCTAATCCACTCTCTAATTGCTTTTATTATAATTCCTACAGTTGCACAGCTTCATGCACCCGTGTCGGTGCGCGCACCCACAATGTTCCCACAGGGGTGGGCATTACGAGTGCCCATGGGAATCCAATCAACAAGCCATAAATAATTCTCGTAGCCCTCGGCAAACCCTAATCCACTGTCCAGTTACTTTTGTTGTCATTCCTATGGTTGCACAGCTTGATGCGCTGGTGTCGGTGCACGCACCTACAATACTCCTGCTGGGGTGGGCAGAACATGGGCCAATCGCAATCCAATTGACAAGCTGTAAAATGTTCGTGGTAGCCTTTGGAAAACCCTAATCCAATGTCCAATCGCTTTCATTACAATTCATATGGTTGCACAGCTTCATGCGCCAGTGTCGGTGCGTACACCCAAAGTACTTCCGCCGGGGTTGGCGGAAACAGGGCCGATTGGAGTCGATAGGGTGGGCTTAACCAGGGCAAATTGGAATCGAATCTAAAACTTGTAAAATGTTTTTGGTAGTCTTTGGCAAAACCTTATCCACTGTCCAATTGCTTTTATTGTAATTCCCACACTTACACAGCTTGATGCGCTGCAGTCGGTACGCGCACGCACAATACTCCCCCTGGGGTAGGCTGCACCAAGGCCAATCAGAATCCAATTACCAAGGCATAAAACATTTCTTGTAGCCCTTTCCAAACCCTCATCCACTTTCCAATTGCCTTTATCACAATTCATACGGTTGCACAGCTTCATGCGCCAGTGTCGGTGCGTGAACCCATTACAATCCCGCTGGGGTGGGCGGAACCAGGGCCGATCGGAATCCAGTCGACGAGTCCTAAAATGTTTTTGATAGCCCTCAGCGAGCTCTAATCCCCTGTGCAATTGCTTTTACTATAATTCCTTTGATTGCATTGCTTGATACATGGGTGTTAGTGCACGCATCCACAATACTCTTGCTGGGGTGGGCTGAACATGGGCCAATCGAAATCGAGTCGCCCAGCCGTAAAATGTTTCTAGCAGCCCTTGGCAAAATCTAATCCACTGTCTAATATCTTTCATTATAATTCCTACGGTTGCACAGCTTGATGCGCCCGTGTCCATGCGCGCACCCATAATACTCCCAGTGGAGTGGGCAAAACCAGGGCCAATCAGAATCCAATTGACAAGCCATAAAATGGTTGTGGTAGCCCTCCCCAAACCCTAATCCACAGTCCAACTGCCTTCATGATAACTCCTACAGTTTCACTACTTGATGCACTGGTGTCGGTGTGCACACAGACAATACTTCCGCTGGGGTGGGCGGAACTAGGGCCAATCCGAATCCAATGGACAAGCCCTAAAATGGTTCTAGTTATCCTTGGCAGACCCTAATCCACTATCTAATTGCTTTTCTTATAATTCCTACGGATGCACAGCTTGATGCACCGGTGTCTGTGCGCACATCCCCACTACTCCCGCTGTGATGGGCGGAATCAGGGCCAATCGGAATTCAATCAACGAGCCATAAAATGTTTCTTGTAGCCCTCAGCAAACCCTAATCCACTGTACAATTTGTTTTTTAGAATTCCAACAGTTCCGCAGCTTAATGTGCCGGTGTCGGTGTGCGCACCCACAATACTCCCGCTGGGGTGGGCGGAACCAGGGCAAATCCAAATTCAATCGACGAGCCGCAAAATGCTTCTAGTAGCCCTCGGCAAACCCTAATCCATTTTCCAATTTCTTTCATTATATTTCATACGGTTGCACAGCTTGATGCGCTGGTTTTGGTGCGCGTACCCACAATACTCTTGCTGGGGTTCGTGGAACCAAGGCCAATTGGAGTCCAATGGATGAGCCATAGTATGTTTCTAGTAGTCCTTGCCAAACCCTAATCCACTTTCTAATACCTTTCATTATCATTCCTACGGTTGCACAGCTTCATGCGCGGGTGTGAATGCGCGCACCCACAATAGTTCCACTGGGGTGGGCGGAACCAGGGCCAATGGGAATCCAATGGACGAGCCATAAAATGTTTGTGGTAGCCCTTGGCAAACCCTAATCCTGTGTCCAGTTGCTTTTATTATAATTCCTATGGTTGCACAGCTTGATGTGCCGGTGTCGGTGCGCGGACCCACAATACACCCGCTGGGGTGGACAGAACCAGTGCCAATCGGAATCCGATCGACGAGCCATAAAATATTTCTGGTAGCCCTTGGCAAACCCTAATCCTCTCTCCAATTACTTTGATTTTAATTCCTATGGTTGCACAGCTTCATGCCCCTGTGTTGGTGCGCGCACCAACAATACTCCCGCTGGGGTGGATGGAACGAGGGCCAATTGGAATCCAATCAAGGAGCCATAAAATGTTTGTGGTAGCCCTTGGCAAACCCTAATGTACTGTCCAATTTCTTTTGTTTTAATACATATGGGTGCACAGCTTGATGCGCCGGTGTCGGTGCGCACACCCACAATATTCACGCTGGAGTGGCTAGAACCAGTGCCAATAAAAATGCAATTGACGAGCCGTAAAATGTTTCTAGTAGCCCTCGCCAAACCTTAATCTTCTGTCCAATTGTTTTTTTTATAATTCATACTGTTGTATAGCTTGATGTGCCGGTGTTGGTGCGCGCACCCACAATACTCCCGCCGGGGTGGGCGGAACCAGGGCCAACCAGAATCCAATCGACCAGCCGTAGAATGTTTCTAGAAGTCCTTGGCAAACCCTAATCCACTGTTCAACCGCTTTTATCGTAATTCCTACGGTTGCACAGCTTCATGCGCTGGTGTGGATGTGCACACCGACAATACTCTCACTGGGGTTGGCAGAACCAGGGCCAATCAGAATACAATTGACGGGCCGTGAAATGCTTCTAGTAGCCCTTGCCAAACCCTAATTCACAGTCCAATCGCTTATATTAGAATTCCTAACGATGCATAGCTTGATGCTCCGGTGTCTGTGCACGCACCCATAATAGTCCCGTTGGGGTGGATGGAACCATGTCCAATCAGAATCCAATCGAAGGATGATAAAATATTCCTAGTGGCCCTCGGAAAACCCTAATCCACTGTCAAATTGCTTTTAGTAACTCATATACGTGACACTTCCTTCCTTTTAGCTATGTCCCAACGCGCATACAATTTTGGCCTAGAGATGGCAGCAGTAGCCGCCGACTAGGTGATTGACGTCTCAGAGGTTGTCGGAGGGTTCCTAGCTGTTATGTGCGGCGCCGTAGCCGTGCCACTTGACAAGATATTTGGTCATTTTGCCACGTCGTCAATGGTGGGCGATGTCTTTGATGAAGTACTCTGTTTCCTCGTCCACTTGTATAGGAGTGGGAGGGACATCCTTGTTAGGGAATTTCTCTCCAAGCTTTTGGTAATGCTTGGATCTGCTGACATGAAATGGCCAATGAACTTGCATAGTGTTGGGGAGTTCGAGTTGTGTAGCCATGGGGGTCTGTATGTGCTCAATCTCAAACGATCCCAACCATTGGGGTTTAAGCTTCAAACAGGCGGCCACGTATTTTTATGTTGGTCGAGAAGAACCTTGTTGCACGTGAAAAAAACGTCGTTGTTACGATGTTGGTAAGTTATTTGTATCATTGCTGCTCGGTCTTCGCGAGTGTGTGCCATGTTTCATTCCTGATGGTGGAAAAATTGCGGCACTGGACATTAACCGCGGGAATGTTGCTTTTGCTGTGAAGTCTTGCGAGGGTGGTAGGAAGCTTACCATAAGCCACTTCAAGCAAAGTTTTACCCGTTGCGGTGGGGATCACCGATATGTCTGCGATTTGGATGGTCGGGATTTTTGGCACCTAATCTATTTCATGAGGTTTTCATAATTTTTTTAAGAATTTGTTCGAGTTTCTACTTGGTCTGGTTGGTTTGACCGTTGGTTTGAAGGTAAAATGTTGTTGAAGGCTGGCTCCGACTGCCATTTGGAGTCATCAGTTTATGCCAAAAATGACAGGTAAATTGACCATCTCTGTCGCTTTTGATGATTCTTGGCATGCTATGTAACCACACAATGTTGTTTGAAACAATTGGGCTGTTCCCTCGTGGGTGAAAGTGGTTGCTCTAAAAATAAAAGGAAGAAACTTTGGAAAACGTGTCGACGACCACAAGGATAGCATCATATCCCTCGGGTGTGACCGGTAGTCTTGTGAGAAAGTCTACGGAGATGTCTTTCCATGGTTCCGTCGGAATGGGGAGCGGTTGCAGAAGTCCGGGTGGCCATGTGCGACAAAATTTTTGTCGCTAACACGTGTCGTAGGATCTGCAGAGGTTAGCCATGTTGGAATTTATCTTGTCCCACTTGTAGGTTTTGTCAACTTCTTCACCATCCTGTCTTCTCCGAAGTGTCCACCTGGACTGGTCTTGTAGCACTCTTAGAGCAGCATGCGGCGGAGTTCGTCGCTTGGGAGAACGACAACCTGGCAAGTGGATCATCATCGCCAATAGGGTTTGTCATATCAAAAGCTGGCCTTATCGTATCCACCGTGCTCGTCGTAGCTTTGTGTGAACAGATGCTCAAGATAGATATCTCACTAAAGCTCTAGCGTTGCTGTCTGAGCCATCAGATTGGATCGGCGGCTGAATGTGTCTACTGGGTTGATTTTTCCTAGCTGGTACTTGATATCGTAGTGGAACCCAGATTCAAGGAACTCCATCCATTGGGTTTAACAATAACTGTGGTCTGGCTGCATTGACGGCATTCAAGAAAGCATCGCCATGTTTGAAATGCATGTATGACTGCCAACATCTCTTTCTCATGCACGGCATAGTTGAGTTCCGGTCCTCGTAGCTTTGGCGAAATGTATGCGACTGATTGTTTGCCATTGCCATGGTCTTCCAGGAGGACTGTGCCAATGGCTCAATTGCAGGTGCCCTTAGCCATGACGTAGTCGGCCGTTGGTTTGGCTAATTGTCAGGCTGGCGCCAAGGTCATAGTGTTCCGTAAAGTGGTGAACGCTTCTTGTTCGCTATCTGTCCACTGCCACTCCCCGTCTTTTTGAGTGAGATGAAAGGGAGGTGCTTACATTTGGATGTAGTCTTGTATGAAGCACTGATGTTAATGGCAGAAGCTGAGAAGCCAATTTTCTTGGATCCATGGTGATCCGTCGACTGTTGATGACGTGCCCCAAAAACTCGATCGTAAAGCGACCGATGTCTCACTTCGAGAGTCTTTCAAAAAACTTCTCTTTTTGTAAAACTTCAAGAACTTTTTGGAGATGGCCATCATGCTCCTTCAAGGTGCGGCAGTACACCAGGATGTTGTCAAGGAACACCACAAAAAAATCATTGAGGTATGGGCAGAAAATATTGTTTATCGCTGCCATGAACGTCGCCGGGACATTTGTGAGTCCAAACGACATTACTGTGAGCTCAAAATTCCCATAGCGAGTTTGGAACATCATATTCTTGATGTTGGCATCTGCCATGCGAATCTGGTGATAAGCGCCGCGTAAGTCTGTTTTGGTGAAAATTTGAGCCCCTCAGAGTTGGTCAAGAATTTCATCGGCTTGGAGAAGAGGGTAACGGTTCTTGATCTAAGTTTCGTTCAAAGTCTGGTAGTCCACACACATCTGCATTTTGCCAGTTTTATTTT
>SZWC01022175.1:13060-28896 GCA_023375785.1 Penium margaritaceum | reverse complement strand
TTGTGGCTGCACTCGCACGCATCCCACCTGGGGCTCGTGATGCACATGCCCTCTCAGTCCGGTCCACAGCGCGCCCAGAGGACCCTTCCACCCTACGCGAGGCTCGAGCCTCCCCTGAGGCCGTACATTGGGATGCTGCCTGTGCCGAGGAGCTCGCCGCTATCCAACAGCACCACGTGTATGACCTCGTCGACCTCCCTCCAGGTCGGAAGACCATTGGTGCCAAGTGGGTCTTTCGGCGTAAGTGGAAGCCCGACGGATCCTTGGACAAGTACAAGGCCCGTCTCACAGCAAAGGGGTTTGCTCAGGTCCCTGGGATCGATTACGACCAGATCTTCGACCCAGTTGGCCGGTTCTCCACTAGCCGGGTATTGTTTAGCCTGGTTGCCCAGCACGGGTGGGAGCTGCATCAGATGGACGTGAGCAACGCATTCCTCCATGGCTCACTGGAGGGTGAGGAGCTCTACATGACGCAGCCTCCAGACTTCGAAGACGGCACTGGGAGAGTATGGCGGCTGCGGAAGGCCCTCTATGGCCTGAAGCAGTCGCCTCGGTGCTGGAACGAGGAGATCAGCAATACGCTTCTCCGTGGGGCCTCCAACGCAGCACTGCTGACCCCGCACTGTTCATCAGCCCGCAAGGTCAGACCTTTGCCGCGGTTCTGGTCTACGTCGACGATCTCCTCATTGCATCGCCAGACGCGACAGCCATCCAGCACGTCAAGGACCTCCTGCACGCCGCCTACGAGATGAAGGATCTCGGGTCTGCATGAGTCTTCCTGGGCATAGAGCTCGAGCATGATCGCTCTCAGGGCATCCTGCATGTCCACCAGGCTGCCTATGTGCAGACCCTGTCCACTCGCTTCGCCGAGGACTTGCCCCTCGTGCCCAGCGCATCCTCACCCATGTCACCTGATGGCCAGGTGAAGTTGAAGAGTCATGACCCAGCTGTTGTGGGGGAGCTAGTTGATGTGAGCACGTATCTGTGGGTCATCGGGTCACCGATGTTCCTGGCGACGACGACACGTCCAGACATCGCGTTCGCCGTTAACCTCCTGGCCCAGTTCTCTCAGGAGCCACGTCACCTCCACTTCGAGGCCGCGATCCGAGTTCTGCGCTATGTCGTCTCGACCCCTCGGCAAGGCCTCATGTTCCGCCGTCAGCCGTCCGTCGTTGCAGTGGGTTACTCCGACAGTGACTGGGCCGGCGGTCTAGACGGTAAGAGTGGCACTGGGTGGATCTTTCTGGTCGGGGGCACAGTTGTGTCTTAGCGCAGTGGCAAGCAGGGGTGCATTGCACGTAGCACTACTGAGGCTGAGTACTTGGCCCTTGGCTCAGGCGCGTGTGAGAGTGTGTGGTTGCGTCGTTTGTTGTCCGAGTTGCGTCAGTCTGTCGCATCCATCACCTTGCATTGTGACAATGAGAGTGCCATGGCCATTGCAGACAATGACGGTGTGCATCACACTCGCAAAAAGCACATCAATGTTGAGTATCACTATGTGCATTCGTTGTTGCATGACGGCAGCATCAGCATCGTGTGGGTTGAGACAACACGACAGCTGGCTGACTTCCCGACCAAGGCACTGAAGCGGGACTCGTTTAAGAAGGCTGTGAGTTCAGTCGGCGTGCGTCCGTGACTTGCTTTCTTTATCTCTGCCTGCACTTCTGTGTGTCCTGGGGGAGTTTGTGTGTTGACCGTGTCTCTGCCCTCCCATGTGCACTACGCCTGTGAGTCATGGGGCAGTGTTGGTTTTTGCGCTCATTGTGCTCTATTGTGTCCTCCCGGCTTGTTTACATCGGCGTGCACATGACTGACAGCGAGACTCGACGCTGATGGAGTGTCGTCTGGTGGAGCCAACGTACGCTGAGGTCGTCTCGTAGTTCGCTGGATCCCCCTCTCTCCGGCGACGTGTTCAGCTCCATCGGCAGGCCTCCTCGGCGGTCGCGCTGTCGGCAGTCACTGCCACCGCAGTCGCTGTCTGCATGCGTCCAGCGCGTACTATCGTGCCTGCGTCGTCATGCGCTGCCTAGGGTTCCAGCTGCATGTTGCATTGCCCTGTTTGGCAACATAAACCATCGTGGGCACTGCCTGGGTTCAGGCTGCCATAACTCCTCGCTACTATTTTCTAGCAGATTATGACAGCACGGCTGCGTTCGCAGCGTTGGTATTATGGTATGGTCCAGTTTTCAGGCAAAACGGACGACGCCCGGGTTTTGGGCTGTCGGCCGTCTGGCAGGCCTCACCGAGAAAACCTGCCAGCCTGAAATTAGCTATTTTCTGATTGGCTGATGAACTGAGTAACAAGCTCTACAGAGCTGGGGGGGGGGGCTGCGACACCCGCTCTGTGCTGCGGCAGGTGTTTATGCCTTGGACCTGTCATTTGTTATTTCTCTCTGCATATGCTATATTGAAGCATTCTGACACTTTGCCTTGTGTCTCCTAGCCAAACCCATGACGTAGTGTGTACGACCTGTGACTGTCGACACCGTCTAATCAAGCACTGACGCCTAGTCAGTGGCTGCGTTGCTAGGGAGCTTCCACGCATTCTTTTATGGTATCAGAGCAGTGAGACAATTCTCACTGAGCTGCGAAACAGAGACGCAGCAAAGTAGCAGCAGTGAGAGTCACCGCTGCAGTAGAGTTCCTGAGGCGTGTCGGAGACAGCCGGTCGCCGTCAACGCAGTCCCACCCACCACGTGAGATTGCATCTGCAGAGGCAGCAGCAGCGTTGTGCACCGCCACGCGAGGTGCGTGGCGGCTGTAGTCAGTGCAGCCACGCCTCCCACATCCGTAGCAGCAGAGCAGTAGCAGCAGAGGCGGTGGCAGCAGCAGCGCAGCAGCAGCAGTAGCAGCAGCGCAGCAGCAGCAGTGGCAGCAGGTGCGCAGCAACAGCGGCGGCAACAGCAACACAACAGTAGCAACAACAGCCGCGGTGGCAACAGCAGAGAAGCAGCAGTAGTAGCAACAACAGCAGCGCAGCAGCGGTAGCAGCAGCAGCGCGCGGTGGCGGCAGCGAGCAGCAGCCGCAGCGCACAGCCGCATCAGCAGCAGCAGCAGCCACCGCTGCATCCGCAGCTACACAGCTGCTGCTGCAGCTGACAGCGTAGCTGCAGCAGCAGCTGGGCGGAAGCTGCAACGCAGCTTCCGCGCAGCGTCCGCGCAGCCACCCTGGAGCGGCTGCACGAGCGTGCAGATTCGCGAAAGAAAAAACAAAAAAAAACAAACAAGAGGCAGGTGTTGCACGTTAAGTGTGCATAGGATTACATAGTAACCGAGCAAATGCATTCATATTGGTATCTCTTAAGAGGCTAAACAATTGCCCGCAACCTGGACCACATAATTGAAGGTTTGCCATGAGAGTTTACTTCATCCATGGAAACAAAAACTGGTTGTATATGGACTGCCAAAGTGTCACCCGTATTCGTTCAACTAACGTTTTTGTTGCCCATTGTGTATGGTTTAGGCAAACTCTTTCTAAACTACATCAAGCTACGCTAGTTTTTTTTTCCAGCTTTTGTGGATGTAAAAGTGAAAAAAAACAACCAAAAAGTGAACGAATGTGCTTGAAAGTATAGCATTATGTATAACAATTCACCAACATATTGAACAAGACCCTCAAAAGGTATTTCTTCTCTTTTTTATGAATATGGTTTTATCTGACGATTAATTAATTTAAATGATATTATCTTGTTCTTTTATTGTGAACACGCTAGTTTCACACGTTTATTGTGAGCTTCGCTTAATAAAACATTATCTTTTAGAAATTTGGATGAATCTTGAATTTTACCTTATTGTATTAGAAGCAATATGTCTTAATTATAGGCATGATTTGATTTATGTACCTTATTGTATGAAGGTGGTTGAATTTGTTTTCTTTCAATTGAATTTTACCTCGCTTGAAGCCAGGTTCACGAGTCTCAAGAGTTTACTATTACGACCAGTTCTGTAAAACAGCACAGGGCGAGGCCAAGGGGGAGCGACTGGAGGGCCTAAACGTACAGTCCGTACCATTCTATCCTAGCGTCGGACTACTCATTCCGTTCTATCCGGGATCTGTCCAGAATGCTAGGTCGATGTCCGTGATCTTTTTTGTCTGGGCCGACCTACACAGGGCGTTCGCGGACTTGGGGGGGCATACAGTCCGACTGGTTTTTTGCGCCCTGATTGGTGGATGTGGCACGAAAACGACCGATCCACCAATCACGATTTTCTTGAAGCATCTTTTGGCCACGAACCGATTGTAATAGGTTACTATGTAACCCAAAAAAGGAGACAAGCCGACGTCAGCAATTTTTGCTTGCTGACGTCATCAGTCGTGCTGACGTCAGCAACCACCTGCTGACGTCAGCACCATACTGGTCAAACTTTTGGCCGGACAGTCAAACGATGCCGGCGTTTCAACTCTTCGAGAAACGCTAACGCTTTGAAAATCCGACAAACTTCATCCGTCGCCCCATACTGAGCGGCGACATGAGCCTGACTGACAGCAAGGAGAAGGGACCAGGCAATCCCTCCTCCTCCTCGTCCGGCATACTGAGTCCACGCTCGCAGGCCATTGAGGACCTGCGCAGCCAGCAGAATGAGATGCGTCGTCTCCAGAGAGAGCAAACTGACGCTATCCGTACGCTGACTGAGCTTCTGCGCGCTCAGTCCATGGCACCTCCGCGGGTTTTTGAGGGAGCTGCCGGAGTTGCGGTCTCTACCCAACATTCGGTCCAGGCACCCGTGACAGGCACTCCACCTGACCCACCACCTGCTGACCTCCTACATGATGAGCCACTACACGATGAGCCATTCATGCCAGGCATCACGGATGATTCCCAGGAGCACGAGATTGGAGTTCTCCGGGAGCACCTCCGTCAGTTGCAGACAGGTACCCGACCTCCACCGGTTTCCCCGATACGATCATTACCTGACTACCCTGGTGATCACCCTCTCCCAGGAGTTTTTCCCGTCTCTCGTCCTCCTCAGCCTGCGGTTGCTCTCCCCACGGAGCAGCAGCCTAAGGACTTTGAGGCACCACCTCCACGGTACATCAGCAAGGATGGTTTCGACTGCTGGGAGATCCTGTTTCAAGTGTGGGCTACATCTGAGGGAGTGTGGCCTTACTACCATGGCCCGTACAAGTCTACAGACCCAGCACAGGCACTGACAGCAGCCCGGGCCATGCACGGACTTCTCTACACCATGCCACGCAAGACTGTTGACGACTTCCGCCCCTTCCTTGTCGAGGCTAGCACAGGCACCGGCGCCGATCCCTGTGGAGGCTGGGATCTAGCGTTATCCCTGCTGGCCGCAGAGACGCACGCCACTCGTGCGTCACACATTCGTGCTTTCCAGTCGCTTCGTAAGGGGCCTGCGGAGTCTGTAGCGGATTACTGGCGACGCGCTATGCGTATCTACACGCATCTGGGGACCTCAGGAGGCACACAGCTGTGGGCGCTTCGGACGATTATGCTCGGAGTTCGCCTTGAGTACACCGACATCTTCACACGGTACAGCGACGCTGCCCGAGAGCCTTTCTCAGCCACTCTGCAGCTACTCCCTTGGGCGCATCAGCTTGTCCTCCAGGTGACTTCAGCCCGTGAGGCACCAGTAGCGCATCAGGAGACCTCCTTCGCTGTAGCAGTCGTCGCATCACCATCATCTTCCCTCCTCCAGTCACCCTCATCCACCTCCACCATGACTACCTCATCTTACTCCTCCTCTTCGACCCCATCTACACCCACGCAGACAAAGGGTGTTGCAGCAGCCGCCCAGGGGAAGAAGAAGAATAGGAAGCGTGGATCAGGTCAGCAACAGTCGTCATCCAATGGTAGCAGTGGCCATTCTGTGCACTACTACAACTGTGAAGGCGCCCATCGCTACACCGAGTGCCAGTAGCCGCTTGACTGGGCGTGGATCAACCGTGGGCTACATGCTGCTCATGCTCTTTGTACCACGTCCGGCGCATCACCTGCACCCTCCTCGAGACGTGCGCCGGCCACGACTGCAACTGTTCCTGCGTCCTTACCGGTGAGCAGCAGCGATCCGGACCCACGCGACCGCACCATCGCCGAGCTTCGTCATCTTCTAGCGCTTCGTTTTCAGGGAGGTGCGAGTGTGTTGTCATCGTCGGGCGGTTCAAAGACTGCTTGTTCATCTGTTCCCGTGGCTTGTGATGACACGTGTGGGGGAGCACAGGCAGCATGTGATGATGATGGGCCTCACTGCACGGACTGGATTCATGAGTCTCATCTTCATGATGTACGTCGTTCCTCCCCACTGTTGGCTGAGCTTCCCTCTTATACCGAGTGTTCCATTGCTGGTTGTACAGTGACGTCCACCAGTCGTGACTCCGGTGGCACTTGGATCATCGATTCTGGGGCCACCCATCACATGACGTGCCGTCGCAGTGACTTTGTCATACTTGGTCCTGTCACGACTGTCCGTTCTGTTCGTACAGGCTCTGGTCAGTCCTTGCCAGTCCACGGTGTGGGGGTTGTATGTTTCGACGGTCTGTCCGGCCCCTTGTATCTTTTTGACGTGTTGTTTGTGCCTGATCTTGAGCTCAACCTGCTTTCTATGCGTGCCTGCACTTTGATGGGTCTCTCTGTGGAGCACACCGCTGATTCAGCGACTGTGACTGCTACTGACGGCCATAGCATTGTCCTGCGTGCTTCAGTCATAGATGATTTGTATCGTATTGCTCGGCCCTCCTCCCCTTGCTCTCCCTCCTCATCTGGTTGCGTTTTTGTCACTGGTGTTCTCTCCTCGGAACACCAGCAGTTGCTTCATCGTCGTTTGTGTCACGTGGGCTCTGACACTGTGTCAAAGCTCATTCGGACAAAGCCTGCTCTTGGTCTTGACGTGGCTACTTTCGAGAAGCCACTTAAGACCGACTGTCTTTTCTGCGCTCAGGGGAAGATGCACCGGTGGACCTACCCTGACTCGCGTTCCCGAGCGCTTAGGCCTGTCGAGTTGGTCCACTCGGACCTTCTCGGTCCTCTCCCGGTCAAGTCGCTGTCCGAGAGGGGCCGGTATGTTCTAACGTTGACTGATGACTTCACCCGCATGCGGTGGGTCTATAGTCTGCGTCAGAAGAGTGATGCCGCCCTTACGTTTTGGCTTTGGCTTGTGATGGCTGAGCGTCAGTCTCGCCACACGCTACATACTTTTCGCTCGGATCGCGGCGGCAAGTTCCTTGGTGAGATGGACTCCTTCTTTGCTGAGCACGAGATTTTTCACCAGGTCTCCACTCTTGCTACTCCACAACATAACGGTCTGAGCGCTGGAACCGCACCATGGAGGATGCGGTTTGCGCCATGCGGTCAGAGTGCGGTCTCCCGGAGTCTTTTGCCTTCGAGGACTTAGCCTACATGACTTGGGTCTGGAATCGCATCCCGCATGGTCCACTTCCGGACCATGTTATACCGTATGAGCTCTGGTTTGGCCACCGTGCTGACCTTCGTCTCGCTCGCGTCTGGGGATCCCTGGCCTCCGTGTGGTACACCGAGGACCAGTAGGCGTCCAAGGTCTCCCCTCGGGGTCGCTTGTGTGCCTTCATTCGCATCTCCCCGCGGTCGAAGGCCTGGCATTTTTGGGACCCCACTTGCCGTCGCGTCATTGAATCCCATGACGCACAGTTTTTTTAGTCACTCACGTACCGTGACCTGACTTTGATCACAGCCCTCTCTACAGCCCATGTCCCTTCCTGTGAGGGTCCTCGGCGGATGGGGGAGACTTGTACGCTAGCGACCATCCCTCATCCGGCTGATGTGTCTGCTCGAGCCCCCTCTCGATCTCCAGCCCTTGATGATCCGGCTATCATTGCCGTCGGCCCAGAGATCTCGCATGTACAGCATGTTTCACACCCCACAGGTACCTCTTCTCTCACGCTTCCTCCTGCACCAGCACGTGTGTCTGCCGGCACCCCTGCTCCTGCGTCTGACCCAGTCTTGCCCACTCCCGTTCCTACGTCGGTTGACACTCCTGCCTCAGTGTCCGGACCAGCCTTGCCTGCTGTCACATCCAGCCCCGTGTCTCCCACACACTCATCTCCTCGCTCGGCATCTCCGGCTGCCTCGTCTCAGCCCTCACCAGCTGTGGTCCCACCTGTTCCTATGGTCGTACCTGTCCCTGAGCCTGCGGTGTGCCCCTCGACCTCCGGTTACTCCCGTGAGCCCGGTGGCCGCCTTCGACCACTAGACTCCGGAGCTTAGCGAGCGTCGGGTCTCGGACCCAGGCGTTCCACTCACAGCATCACGAGCGGTGATCCAGGCACAAAGGCCTTACGCCTGAGTGCCCGAACCGAGCTTTCAGAGGTACATCCAGCGTGCCCTGTAGGGCATGACCTGGTCACTCGCAAGTTCCATATCGCCTGTGACGCAACAGTTGATCTCGTGGCCGTCAGGCCCGACACTGAGGTGTGTGCACTCGCCACGCAGAGTTCCCCCTCTATGGCGCCTGACCCTGGCACATTGAGGGAGGCTCTCATCGGAGGATGCCGATGCCTGGCGAGCTTCTTGCGAGGATGAGCTTCGCGCTATACGACAGCACAGAGTCTATGAGCTTGTCGACCTTCCCCCTAGGAGGAAGACGATTAAGGTCAAGTGGGTCTTTCGCAAGAAGGTGAAGCCGGATGGCTCACTGGAAGGCTATAAGGCCCGCTTGGTCGTCAAGGGGTACTCTCAGATTGAGGGAGTCGATTGCACTGACACCTTTGCCCCTGTTGGCCGCATGACCTCAACTCGAGCTCCATTCGTTGTAGTGGCTCAGCATGACTGGGAACTGTACCAGATGGATGTGAACAATGCGTTCCTCCATGGCTCCCTGGATGAGGAGACTTACGTGGCTCAGCCACCAGGTTTTGAGGACGGTGACAAGGTCTGGCGCTTACGCAAGTCCTTGTACGGCCTCAAGCAGTCTCCACGGTGTTGGAACCGGGAGATCACTGGCACTTTGACTCGTGCAGGATAAGTTCAGAGCGAGGCAGACCCCTCGCTCTTCATCCTATCGACACCCGAGCGGTTCACCGCCATCTTGGTCTATGTTGATGACCTCCTGATTACGTCTCCGTCCCTGGATGTCGTGAAGGAGGCCAAGGCTGTCCTGCAGACTGCCTACAGGATGAAGGACCTCGGTCCTGCATCGGTGTTTCTTGCTATGGAGATTGTGCGAGATCGCAGACATCGGACACTGTTCCTGCATCAGGCCCGATACGCACAAGTCGTGGGGGAGCGCTTCAGCAATCTCCTTGGTGCAATGCCATCCGCTTCCTTACCTCTTACACCCGATGGGCAGGATGCCCTGAAGATGGATGATCCTACACAGCTGGGGGAGACAATGGGCGTGACCTTGTACCTCCGTCTCATCGGATCTCTGATGTACCTGGCCACCACCACGCGTCCTGACATCACGTTTGCTATCAACCTCCTCGTTGAGTTCTCGCAGGCTCCACGTGCGAGAGCCCTTCACGCGGCTGTGCGAGTGGTACGGTACGTGGTCTCCACACCGTACCTCGGACTCTGCTTTCGTCGGCAGTGTTCGGTTGTTCTTGATGGCTACACTGACAGTGACTGGGCTTGGAGCCCTGATGGGCGCTGTCGTACTGGCTACGTGTTTCTGCTCGGTGGTACCGCTTTGTCTTGGCAAAGCGGGAAGCACGGTTGCATTGCACATAGCTCGTCACAGGTAGAGTATGTTGCTCTGGGCACAGGGGCTGCTGAGGCAGTATGGCTGCAGCGCTTGTTCCTTGAGCTTGGCCAGTCAGTACCCGCCATTGTGCTGCATTGCGACAACCAGAGTGCTCTCGCCATTGCGGAGAACTCTGGAGTTTTTCATGCTCGCACAAAGCACATTGCTGTTGAGCATCACTTTGTTCATGATCTGGTGGAGCGACAAGTGATCTCCATCATGTGGGTTGGTACTGACATGTAGCGTGCTGATTTCTTGACTAAGGCATTTGCTCGCGGAAAGTTCCTGGTGGCCATTCGTTCTGTTGGAATTCGCCCTGTGCGTGAGAGTGGTTGACTGTGGGATGTGTGTCTGCGTCTCATTTGTTTGTCTCACTCACTATTGTGTTTGTACCAGTGCTGTACACGTATGGACATGCGTACCATCGGGTCATGGGGGAGTGTTGTGCTTTGTGTCGTTCCTGTACAGTTTACTATGACCACTCGGCCGTGTCCATACTCGTGCAGATCCATGAGGCAGGTGGCTTTGGTGGCACCGGCGCGACGACAGGCGGCGGACTACCAGTTGGGAGCTGGTCGACCACTGTACCAGAGCCCCAGATGCCACCGTGACTCTCTACAGTGTCTTCTACATCTTGCAGGCGTCTTTCGGCGGACTGGTCATGAGGCCTATTTGCATGTTTTTGCATTGTATGTTAACTGTCTGTCGATGGATGCATGCATGTGACCAGTCGTAGCGTTTGTCTTTTGATTCTGCACGTCCAGGTTCAGACGGCATAGCATTCTGACATGTGTGCGCAGAGTTACGGCCAAAACAGTGGTTTTGGGCCAGTTTTAGGCTAGCTCTTGGACTGTCGCGTGCGACACCCTTTGTGTGCCGCGGCAGGTGTTTATGCCTTGGACCTGTCATTTGTTATTCCTCTCTGCATATGCTATATTGAAGCATTCTGACACTTTGCAGCACACGTTGTCATGTGTCTCCTAGCCAAACCCGTGCCGTAGTGTGTACGACCTGTGACTGTCGACACCGTCTCATCAGGCACTGATGCCTAGTCAGCGGCTGCGTTGCTAGGGAGCTTCCACGCATTCTTTTAGTTTGATAGTGTAGAACTGCTTTTTTTGTTACAAACCAACAACACAGACACAGTCCCTGAGTAATCCGCGAGCCCTACGCGTGTGGGCCGGGCCGCACACGCAGTGCCGACGAAAGATGGTCGCCCAAGTTCACATCATCTCCACGATCGTTGCGGAGCGGCGTGAACCGCGTCTCGTAGTTAACGGGCAACCCGTCAAACGTCGATACGGTACGATAATCTCGTACCGTACTGGCGTGGCGCCCCGACTGTCTCGGTCTTGTCTCGGTCTTGTCTCGTCTCGCTCGAGACAACCGAGATTGTCTCGATGACGTGCGGTACGAGTCTACGAGACGAGACAAATTCGAGATCAGCGAGATCAAGACCAATCTCGATCTCAATTTAACAGCATTAGAGGCACTTCTTCAACCTTCAAGACGGCAGATACTATCCTTGCACCCATCAGTGTGCTCATCTCCAACACGCTCGTCCCTGTTAATGCAGTTGCATTAGTGCGGGATAATCAGCTGAGGGCTTGGGTCTAAAATTTTTGTAACGCTGTTCAAAGCGTTGAAGAAATTTTAATCCTAAAACTTCTTAAGCGCTTTGCAAAGCGGAAAAGAAATTTTAATCACACACTCATCCCTGTTCATGCGGTCGTATTGGCGGGGGATGATCAGCTGAGGGGTTGGGTCTAAACCGAGAAGTATGTGGACTCCTCCACGAGCTGGTTGTTCGCTTTGTAGGCAGCGGCAAGAGGCCGCCTTAAGCTCTCGCACACACTAGGCTAGGAGGGGAAACATCCATGGCTAGAATGGGGCGAGAGAGGTGGGAGAGCTTGGTTGAAAGGTCACGTGAGAACAACAAGTCTGAGAGTCACGGGCAAGCAAGGTCTTAGCCGCGGTTGACCGAAACCCCCATTCGAGTGACTCGAGTGGGGCCCAGCCGCCACCCCGGGGTCGAACCTGACCGGTCGGCAAGAGGCCGCCGCGATTTCTCACACCTCAGAGCGGCTGAGTGTGTGGCCCCGCACGATCAGCAACCCGGGCAAGAACCAAACTACAAGCATAGCATGCATGGACACAATTCCAGGAACCACATCGACCACGAGCGTATGTGGGCACGCATCTCTCAAGTTATTTCTCACATTTCAGCCACCGAGTGGCTCATAACCAAACACTGAGAATTGCATGGTTCCACCAAGAAGGGCTTGAGCATGGCTGGGATCTCGTCTGCTTTGCACCCGACCAGCCTTGCTTGGACCATGGTTTCAACGATGCTCAGTCACCTGCAGTGAACGAGAGTGTTAGTGGGTGGAGACGAGAGGTCACTTGCGTGTGTGTCAAACACACGCAAGTGATGCAGTGGATGGGCACGCAAAGCTACTACAGCAAGCGAGAAAGCCAAACACTCTCACACGTACCTGCGCCGAGCGCAGCATACTCAGCCTCGCTGGAGCTGCGTGCCACGCATCCGTGTTTGCCACTCTTCCATGAAATGGCGGTGCCACCCACAAGGAAAATGTAGCATGTGCGGCTACGTGCATCCGCATCATGGGCCCAGTCACTGTCAGTGTACCCATCAACAACAACAGAGGGCTGTGACCTATAACATAGGCCGACACGTGCAGTAGACAAGGCGTAGCGAACCACACGCAGTGCAGCCTCAAGGTGCTTCTGCCGAGGCTGTTGGGAGAACTGAGCCAGGAAGTTGACCGCAAAGGCCACATGGTGGTGGCGAGGTACATCAGTGAACCAATCACGCTGAGGTAATCAGTGACGTCGACAGTGTTTCCCAACTGAGGTGGGTCAGACGATTTCAGCACACGCTGACCTGCTGGGGTCATCGGTGTGGATGCTGTGGGAGTCTCAGCGAACAGTGAAGAGAAACGTTCCCCCAGGCTGCGAATGTACGTAGCCTGTTGTACATGCAGTGTCATGCGCTGGCGGTCTCGCTCGAGCTCCATGCCAAGAAACACACAAGCTGGACCCAGGTCCTTCATCTTGTAGACCGACTGTAGGAGGGTCTTCGCTGACTGCACGGCTGCTGGACTGGGTGATGCAATGAGGAGATCATCCACGTAGACCAAAACGGCCACAAGGGGCTACGAGGGCGCACTCAAAAAGAGTGCTGGATCGACTGAGCTACGGTGGTAGCCACCCTTCTCCAGAGTGGAGGAGATCTCCAAGTTCCAACAACGCAGTGACTGCTTGAGCCCGTACAGTGCCTTGCGCAGTCGCCAGACCTTGTTAGTGCCATCAGTGAAACCTGGGGGCTGCACCATGTAGATCTCCTCATCAAGGCGACCTTGCAAGAAGGCGTTGTTAACATCCATCTGCTCCAACTCCCAGTCATGCTGGGCAACCAGGCTCAAGAGAGCTCGAGCGGTGGTGTAGCGACCAACTGGAGCGAAGGTCTCATCAAAGTCAACGCCCGGGATCTGGGAGAACCCCTTGGCGGTGAGACGTGCCTTGTATCTGTAGGCCTAGCTGTCAATCGTGCCGTCAGGGTTCAGCTTGCGCCGAAGTACCCAATGGGCCGAGACGGCTTTAGGGCCGGGTGGGAGGTCAACCAGTTCGAAAACATCATGCGCGTTCAAGGCCGTAAGCTCCTCCTGCATGGCCTTTTCCCACAGTTCAGAATCAGCTGCCTCCCTAGCCTGACGCACGGTTGTGGGCTCAGCAGGGAGTGAGGTTAGAGCGGGGAGACCACTCGCAGCAAAACAGGCAGCAACATATCCTGCTACGGAGGCATCCAAGGCACTATGAAACTCATGAGCAACAAGTGCATAGCCCACCGATGAGCTACGATGGACTACACCAACAGCAAGGCCAAGGGCGTCAAGTCCGGTAGGCCTAGCTATGGAGCTAGCTGCAGTGGATGGTGCAATGGACCGGCTGCGATGCTGTGACTAAGATGAGTGCAAGACAGATATCTGGGAAAGGCCTCGGAGTCTGCCCCCATGAGTGTATGGCTCGGGCACGATTGAAGGTGCCTCAGAGACTGGAGGGGAGACAGACTCAGCATTAACCAAGGGTGCCTGTGAGGGAGCGTCAGAGACAGCACGCTGGGGAGAATGTGGAGTGGTGTCGTCAGACATTGGCACGACACTGGCAGGCACGGACGTGGACTCTGAAGACAAGGAGGGTGACAAATGTGGGGAGGACGACGGAGTAGTGTGAGATGCAGCCGTGTTGGAAGGACACAGAGAGGACGCGGGAGGAGAGGTCAAGCTCGGGGAGGATGCATCAGCCAGGTCAGAGACAGGACAAGGACCACGGGGGGGGCAAGCTCGAGGAAGACGGACCAGCGAGACCGGAGGGTGGAGCAGACCCACCCTCCCAAGCAGACGGAGCGAGGAAAAAGAGGAGGGAGGAGCGACACGAGATAAGTCGCGAGGATAGACAACCTCAAAGAAGAGAGCATTGCGGGATTTGACAACTCGGGCGTGATCTGGATCCCTGAAGTGCCAGGCCTTGGACATGGCTGAGACACCGAGAAAGGTGCACAGATGAGTGCGTGGACTCAGCTTGCCGTCACGTAGATTTCTCAGGGAGCCATACGGCAGCGACACAGCCCCAGACACGAGCGAGACGAAGGTCCGCTCGGCGACCGAACCAGCGTTCAAACAGCGTGACATGACGAGGGAGAGGATCATGGGGGACACGGTTCCAGACCCAAGTCATCGAGGACATTGCCTCAAAAGAAAAGATGGGAGACATGGCAGAAGCAGCAAGAAGGGTGCGAACACCGTCAGCAAGAGTGCGATTCCATCTTTCAGACACACCATTCTGCTGGGGAGTGTAGGGGGCGGTAGTCTCGACATGGACACCACAAGAGGAGAGAAAACGAGAGGTGGTTCCAATGAACTCACCGCCGCGGTCACAACGAAAAACACGAAGACGACGACCACATGCAAGTTCAGCCTGGGGAAGCCAGGACTCAATTGTGGGACACACATCACTTTTTTGTTTGAGAGCAAAGACCCAACGCATGTGAGAGAAATCATCTGTGAGACAGAGAACATAGCAACCAGCGCCCCCAAGAGTGTCATGGGGAAGGGGGCCCATGACGTCAGCATGTAAGAAGTCAAGAGGTGCAGAGGTGCGCGTCTCAGATGTTGAGAAAGGAGAGCGATGCATTTTCCCTTGAGCACATGGAAGGCAGTCAGGGGGACAAGGGGAAGGGAAGGAACTGGCGTCCAAGCCTCCAGCGGGGAGCTTGTGAAGAAGAGAGTCAATGGCGGCAGTGTGAATGTGGCATAAGCGACGATGCATCAGCTGAGTCTGTGCAGGGGAGAGAGAGCAGGCAACATGCACATGGGCAGTAGTGGCAGCGCTGGCACGAAGGTGGAAATGCAAAACAGGCGATCGCAGCGTGCGCCGTGGAGAAGAATGCGGCCAGAGGTGCGATGAGAGACAGAGGCAGTGCCGCGGCTGGAGGAGAAGTCCATGCCCTGGTCGTCGAGCGTGGTGACAGAGAGCAGACTCAGCTCAAGCGATGGAACATAAAGGACGTCAGGCAAGAACAGTTCCCCCCCAAGGCCAACAAAACGGACAACGCTAACACCCTGCACAGGCAACACCCTGCACAGGAAGGAAGCCAGTGCGGCCCGGGGCACTGGTGGGCGGGCCGTAAAAGACCGACCCACCATATCCTGGAGGCCACCCCCAAGGGTAAGGAACAGAGGGTAGTGCATCTGCGATGTGGTAGACGGCAGCCTCAGAGGGGGAAGGATAGTGGCGCGTTGGTGATGGCGGGGGTGCGGCCCGAGAAGGGACAGTAGGGCCGCCAGCACCACTGGAGGATCGCGCCCAGTGAGCATGCATGGCAGAGGCCAGGCGCTCGTTGTTGGGAGGTGCCGGGCACTTTGGTGCAGAATGATCGGTGGCCCCACAGTTCCAGCATGTGAAAGTGTTGGAGGCAGAGGAAGAGGAGGGTGTGTTTCCGATGCTGGTGCTGGTGGCTTTACCTTTGCCACGGCCCGACTGCCCGCTAGGGCCGGCTGGAGAGGAACCTTTGCCCCGTCCACCACCTTTGCCTTGACCCCCCCCCCCCGCCACTTCCTTGGTGGACAAGGGACGAGGCC
>SZWC01022174.1:19504-36783 GCA_023375785.1 Penium margaritaceum | reverse complement strand
TCCAGACTTAGACTCTAGAGCAGCAGACTGAGGGGGCAGCTGACTTAAGCAACGAGCGTGGAAGCCCGCACGCTGCATCAACAACGCTGCTGCCCCAACATGCTGCATAGTTTCCAGCTTGGTATCAGAGCCAGAGCGTAGCAGCAGCAGCAGAAGACTGGCGAACAGGTGCCAGACAACGTCGGCGGACTTCCCATACGCGCCAGTGCAGGGGAAATGCTGCCGGATTTTTTCCGACAGCATTGACCCTCCTGGTGGCGGCGTCAGAATTTTTCCCACGGCCACTGGGCCAGGGGAAATGCTGCCGAAATTTTTCGGCAGCACTGACCCCCACGCGTGACGCGAGGAGGTGAGTGGCAGGCGACGTCTCACGGCTGTGGGCGACGACGCACGCGGCAACGTCACCCAGGTGCAGTGACTGGCACCACCAGTAGCAGCAGCAGGCAGAAGCAACAGCTCGCAGCACCCTGCAGCAGCAGCAGCTCGCAGCAGCAGCTGCGGCAACCCGCAGCAACAGCAGCTTGCAACAACAGCAGCTGCAGCATGCAGCAGCAGCAGCATCGTGCAGCAGCAGCAGCAGCCCGCAGCAGCAGCCAGCTGCAGCAGCCCGCAGCAGCAGCACGCAGCAGCAGCAGCACGCAACAGCTGCAGCAGCGTCCAGCAGCAGCAGCGGGCTGCAGCAGCTGCTGCAGCGAGCTGTAGCAGCCGACAGTTGCAGCAGCAGCAGCAGCAGCTGCCGGCCGCGGCTGCTTCTGCCCGCTGCTCGCAGCGAGCGAGCAGCGAGCAGCAGCCCGCTGTTGCCAGCGAGCAGCAGCTCGCTGCTGCTGGGCGAGCAGCAGCCCGCTGCTCGCACCAGACAGCGGGCTGCTGCCCGCTGTGACAAGAGGAAAAAAAAAACGAAAAAAAAGGCGAACACAAAAAAAATCCCCACCCTCGCTGCAGCAGCCTGCAGCTGCAGCGAGCAGCTGCTGCAGCCCGCAACAGCTGCAACGAGTAGCTACTGCAGCCCGCAGCAGCTACAGCAGCTCTCAGCTGCAGCAGCGAGCTACAGCAGCTCGCTGCTGCAGCAACAGCAGGCACAACTGCTGCTGCAGCTCGCATCACGAGCAGCAGCAGCTGCAGCACCCGCAGTAGCAGCATCAGCAGCTGCAGCAACAGCAGCAGCTGCAGTAGCAGCAGTAGCAACAGCAGCAGCAGCAACAGTAGCAGCAGCTGCAGCAGCAGTAGCAGCGGTATCAGCAGCAGCAGCAGCAACAGCAACAGCAGCAGTAGCAACAGCAGCAGCAGTAGCAGCAACAACAGCTACAGTAGCAGCAGCAGCAGCAGCAACAACAGCAGCAGCAGCAGCAGCAGCAACAGCAGCATCAGCACCAACAACAGCAGCGGCGGCCCCAACATTCCCCGCTGCTGACGTCAGCACCCCTCTGCTGACGTCACTGCTGACGTCACTGCTGACGTCACTGCTGACATCATGAACAACACAAAAAAAGGGAACAAAGGGCAAGGGGGAAAGCACCTACAACAAGAGAAAAAAAAAAAAAAAACACCAAGGCATGGCTGATAGTCCAGGCGAGGAGGGGTCCTCCTCTGAGGGGGGGACCCCCACCCCTCCTTTCTTGCAGCGCTTGCTGCAGCATCAGCAACAGCAGCAGCACCCGCCGCCGCTGCAGCAGCAGCAACCGCCGCCGCCGCAGGACCAGCAGCTGCCGCCGCTGCCGCCGCCATTACAGCAGCAGCAGCCACCGCCTCTCCTGTAGCAACCTCCGCCGCTACAGCAGCAGCTGCCGCTCATACAGCAACAGCCACCGCCGCTGCAGCAGCAGCAGCCGCCGCCTCTACAGCAGCAGCCGCCACCGCAGCTGCAGCAGCAGCCGCCGCCCATACAGTAGCAGCCACCGCCGCAGCAGCAGGAGCAGCCGCCCCCTCCATGGCAGCAGCAGCAGCAGCAACAGCAACAACAGCAGCAGCTGCCGCCCGCTGGTGTCGTCGGCGGCCATCTTGATCCCCTTGCGGCTCTTCAGCAACAGCTCGCCGCCCTGACGCAGCAGCTTGCTGCACAACAGCTGGTAGCCGCCCAGACTGCCACCAGTGGTCCACCATCGTTCGTCCCTCCAGGGCACGCCAGCCCAGCTGTGTCTGCTGCCACGTACTACCTGGCACAGCAGCAGACTCAGCGCCAGCGGCAGACAGTCACTTCCGTCCTTGGCCCCACTCCGGGTGCCTGCCGCAGGCAGAAGGACTTTGAGACGCCGCCGCCGCCTCTTCAGGCCGGCGAGCAGTTCCGGAGCTGGGAGTCAGCTTCCGGATCTGGGCGCAGGGTGAGGGCCTCTGGGCATATTACACCCTCCCTTATGCCTCCACCCAGGCCGACCAGCTGTATGACGCTGGTCGCGTCGTCCGTGCCCTCGTCCCAGTCACCCCTCCAGCTTCCCGCCTGGCCTTAGAGCCTTTCCTCGGCGACGTCACGTTTGGCGACATCCCGGACCCTGCAGCCGCCTGGCACGTCCTCACCAGGCCCCATCATCTGTCCAGCGACGCTGAGATCAGCCGTCTGCTCCGGGAGTTCAACTCCCTGCACATGGGGGCGACCGAGACGGTCACTGCCTACTGGCAGCGGGCGGAGGACATCCTCCGTCGTCTCGGCACGTCTCCTCCGCCCCCTCTGTCCGCGCTCCTCACCATCAAGCACGGCGCCACTAGCGACTACGCAGACGTCTTCGTCCACTACCCCCAGGACGTCCTCTCCACCATGGCGACCCAGGGCACCCTCATGCCCTGGGCATACGAGCTCTTCCTCCGCATTGAGGAAGCTCGCCAGGAGTCCCTGCTCCATCGCACGGAGGCGCTCGCATCCCCTGCCGTCGCCTCCCCTACTGTCGCATCCCCTGCTGGTGCCTCCGTGGCTATCGCCTCTCCCACCGCAGCTACCTCATCGTCGTCGGGGAAGAAGAAGAAGAGTCGGAACAAGAAAGGCAAGGGTCAGCCGCAGCAGCAACAGCAGCAGTCATCGACTGGGTCCAGCGGTGGTGGCTCTGTCTGCCACAACTGTGGTCAGCCCGGGCACGGGTGGTACACGTGCCCTCTCCCGACAGACGAGGCGCGTGTCATCGCCACCATGCGGTGCCAGTGGGAGCGCCGTCTCGCATCTACCGCCGTCGCCACTGCTGGCCCTTCCACCTTGACCTCGTCCAGCGGCTCTACCACTCCGGGAGCTCCGCATGTCCTGCAGACACCTGCGCTGCAGGAGTACTACCCGCAGCCGTCGGCGTCTCCGCTCCCTTCACCGGCGCAGTCCTCCTACTACCCGGGCTCCGGCACCGTCACTCCGCATTCTGTCTACGCTCCCGGGCCCTCCTCCCGTGAGCGTCAGCTGGAGCAGTTCATCGCGCTCCAGCTCGGCCTGCCTCGCCCTCCTCCCCAGGGAAGTGCGAGTTGCATCACCTCCTGCCCTCCTGTCCAGCCTGGCATGACTGAGACTGAGCTGCGGTCGTGTCCCGTTTCCGCGTCCGTCTCATCGTCGCCCGTAGGCTCCTCCGCCCCTCTTCTTGATGATGTTGCTTGGCTTGATGATTGGCAGTCCCATTTTGCGCCTCCGTCCACAGCGTCCGCGTCCCTCGCCTGCTGCCATGTGACCTTTAGCGATCTCGCGACCCGGGTCCAGGACCCTGCCACGACCTGGATCATCGACTCCGGGGCCACGCACCACATGACGACCTCTCGTGAGGCCTTCAGTATGCTCGGTCCTGTCGGCGATGTCTCCGATGTCCGGACAGGTTCCGGCCAGATGTTACTTGTCCGTGTTGTTGGCGTCGTTCGTTTTCGTGGTCCTGCCGGTGACGTCTTCCTGACCGATGTCCTCTTCGTCCCTGGTCTAGAGCTCAACCTCCAGTCCGTGACTGCCCTTGACCGCATGAGCATGGATGTAGTTCACTCGCGTGGTGCTGGCACCGTGTTGTTGCGTCCGTCTGGTCTTGTCGTCTTGCACGCCACCGCCCGTGGCAACCTGTGGCATGTTCCTCGTCTCTCCTGTTCTCCTCCCGCCTCCTCCTCGTCGGCTGCCACAGGCCATGTGCTCGTCACCAGTACGCTCTCTCCTCAGCACAACCGCCTCTTGCACTGCCGCCTCTGCCACGTCCACTCTGCCGCTGTCGACAGCATGCTTCACACCTGGCCTGCCTCGGGCCTTGACCCGGAGACGTTTCCTCTCCCGTGCCCCACTGAGTGCATTGACTGCGCTCAGGGGAAGATGCACCGGTCCACGTACCCCTTGTCTGACTCCCGTGCATCCGCCCCTCTCGACCTTGTCCATTCGGATGTCATGGGCCCTCTCCCCACCGAGTCAGTCGGCGAGCACGGCCGCTATGTCCTCACCCTCACGGACGACTATTCTCGCTATCGCTGGGTCTTCTATCTTAGGCAGAAGAGCGATGTCGCCCGGGCCATCCAGGACTGGCTTGTCCTCGCAGAGCGCGCGTGTGGCCGCTCCCTTCGCCGCTTTCGCTCCGATCGCGGTGGCGAATACACGGGTGAGGCTACGAATTTCCTCGCCTCCCGCGGCATCCACCACGAGACATCGGCGCCCTACACACCCGCCCAGAACGGTGTCTCCGAGCGGTGGAACCGGACCATGGCTGACGCCGTCCGCACCATGCGTGTCGAGTCCGGTCTCTCCGAGGGCTTCTACTTTGAAGCCATGGCTTACATGACCTGGGTCTGGAACCGGATTCCCCAAGTTCCCCTTCCCCGTCAGTCCACGCCGTACCAGCATTGGTGCGGTCAGTGCGCTGACCTCCGCCCGGCTCGCGTCTGGGGTTGTGTCGCCATTGTCTGGCTGCCCGCCCCGCAGCAAGGTGGCAAGCTCTTCCCCCGCGGCCGTCCCTGCACCTTCCTCGGTGTCTCTCGTCAGTCCAAGGCCTGGCGCTTCTGGGACCCCTCCCGGCACTGCATCATCGAGTCTCGGGATGCCCTCTTCTTCGAGGACCTATTTCCTCGCGACCTCATTCGCTCCGGCTCATCTGTGTCTATCCCGTCGCGTGGGGGAGTGGTGAGTCCGTCCTTTGTCCTACCGCGTCCGGGTGACACAGTCGCGTCTGCTGGTCCCCCCGGGCCAGCTGCCCCAGCCGCGTCCGCCGGTCCCTCCGGGCCAGCCGCACCAGTCGCGCCCGCTGGTCCCTCCGGGCCAGCAACCCCAGTCGCGTCCGCCGGTCCCTCCGGGCCAGCCGCACTAGTCGCGTCCGCTGGTCCCTCCGGGCCAACAGCCCCAGTCGCGTCCGCTGGTCCCTACGGGCCAGCTGCCCCAGTTGCGTCCGCTGGTCCCTCCGGGCCAACTGCCCCAGTCACGTCCTCTCGTCCCTCCGGGCCAGCTGTCCCAGTCGCGTCCGCTGGTCCCTCCGGGCCAGCTGTCCCAGTCGCGTCCGCTGGTTCCTCCGGGCTAGCTGCCCCGGTCACGTCCGCTGGTCCCTCCGGGCCAGCTGTCCCAGTCGCGTCGGCTGGTCCCTCCAGGCCAGCCGTCCCAGTCACGTCCGCTGGTTCCTTCGGGCCAGCTGCCCCGGTCGCGTCCGCTGGTCCCTCCGGGCCAGCTGCCCCAGTCACGTCCGCTGGTCCCTCCGGGCCAGCTGTCCCAGTCGCGTCCAATGGTTCCTCCGGGCCAGCTGCCCCGGTCGCGTCCGCTGGTCCCACCGGGCCAGCTGTCCCAGTCGCGTCCACTGGTCCCTCCGAGCCGATAGTCCTAGTCTCCTCCACTGGCCCGTCAGACTCAGCGTCGTCGCGCGCCTTGCCACGCTACACACGTGGCCCCGGCGGCAGCCTCCGACCCAGGCCGTCGGTGAGCTTGCAGACCGCCGCACCGCGGTCGGTGGCGCCTCGACCCCCAGTGGCTCCACGTGCCTCCTCCACTCCCACGGTCGTGAGCGGGGACCCTGGCACCAAGGCCCTGGGCCTGACCACCTCGGCCATCATTGCCGATCTGCACCCGGGCTCCGCATTGGGCTACGCCATGCTCCATCACGAGCATCGGCACGCTGTCGTGGCTGCCCTTACGCGCATCCCACCTTGGGCGCGAGAGGCACACGCTCTCTCAGTCCGCTCCACAGCACGCCCGGAGGACCCAGCCACCTTACGTGAGGCACGAGCCTCTCCTGAGGCCGTACACTGGGACGCTGCCTGCGTCGATGAGCTCGCTGCTATCCGACAGCACCACGTGTACGACCTCGTCGACCTTCCTCCAGGTCGGAAGGCTATCGGCGCAAAGTGGGTCTTGCGGCGCAAATGGAAACCCGACGGGTCCCTGGACAAGTACAAGGCCCGCCTCACTGCCAAGGGGTTTGCCCAGGTCCCTGGGGTCGACAATGACCAGATCTTTGCCCCAGTTGGCCGGTTCTCTACCAGCCGAGCGCTCTTCAGCCTGGTCGCCCAGCATGGGTGGGAGCTGCATCAGATGGATGTGAGCAACGCTTTTCTCCATGGTTCACTGGAGGGTGAGGAGCTTTACATGGTGCAGCCACCAGGATATGACGACGGCACCGGGAGAGTGTGGCGCCTGCGTAAGGCCTTTTATGGCCTGAAGTAGTCGCCTCGGTGCTGGAACCAGGAGATCAGCAGCACACTCCTTCGTGGTGGGCTCCAGCGCAGCACCGCGGACCCTGCACTGTTTGTCAGTCCGCGAGGCCAGACCTTCGCTGCTGTTCTGGTGTACGTCGACGAACTCCTCATTCTGTCGCCATACACGGCCGCCATCCAGCGCATCAAGGACCTGCTGCACGCCACCTACCAGATGAAGGATCTCGGGTCTGCCCGAGTCTTCCTGGGCATGGAGCTCGAGCATGATCGCTCACAGGGCATCCTCCATGTCAATCAGGCTGCTTATGTGCAAACTCTGTCCACTCGCTTCGCCGAGGACCTGCTACTCGTGCCGAGCGCATCCTCACCCATGTCGCCCGACGGCCAGGTGAAGCTGAAGAGTCCTGACCCAGCTGTTGTGGGGGAGCCAGTTGACGTGACCACGTACCTGCGAGTCATCGGGTCACTAATGTTCCTGGCGACGACGACGCGTCCAGACATCGCGTTCGCCGTCAACCTCCTGGCCTAGTTTTCTCAGGAGCCACGTCACCTCCACCACAAGGCCGCGATCCGAGTACTGCGCTATGTCGTCTCGACTCCTCGGCGAGGTCTCATGTTCCGCCGTCAACCGTCTGTTGTCGCAGTGGGCTACACCGACAGCGACTGGGCCGGCAGTCCGGACGGTAAGAGTCGCACAGGCTGGATCTTTCTGATTGGCAGCACGGTTGTGTCCTGTCGTAGTGGCAAGCAGGGATGCATTGCACGCAGCACTGCTGAGGCTGAGTACGTGGCTCTTGGATCAGGCGCGTGTGAGAGTGTGTGGTTGCGTCGTCTGTTGTCCGAGTTGCGTCAGTCTGTCCCATCCATCACGTTGCATTGTGACAATGAGAGTGCCATGGCCATCGCCGACAATAACGGCGTGCATCACACACGCACAAAGCACATCAATGTTGAGTATCACTATGTGCGTTCATTGTTGCATGATGGCACCATCAGCATCGTGTGGGTTGAGACAGCACGGCAGTTGGCTGACTTCCTGACTAAGGCACTGAAGCGCGACTCGTTCAAGAAGGCTGTGAGTTCGGTCGGTGTGCGTCCGTGAGTGGCTCTCTCTCTATCTCTTCCTATGTTTCTGCATGCCCTGGGGGAGTGTGGATGTTGACCGTGTCTCTGCCCGCCCATGTGCACTACGCCTGTGAGTCATGGGGGAGTGTTGGTTGTTTGCGCTCCTTGTGCTCTGTTGTGTCCTCCCGGCTTGTGTACATCGGCGTGCAGATGACTGACGGCAAGACTCGACGCCAGTGGAGTGTCGTCCGGTGGAGCCGACGCACGCTGAGGTCGTCTCGCTGTTCGCTGGAGCCTCCTCTCTCCGGCGACGTGTTCAGCTCCATCGGCAGGCCTCCTCGGCGGTCGCATTGCCGGCAGTCACTGCCGCCGCAGTCGCTGTCTGCATGCGTCCAGCACGTACTGTCGTGCCTGCGTCGTCGTGCACTGCCTAGGATCCCAGTTGCGTGTTGCATGGCCCTGTTTGGCAGCATAAACCATTNTGGGCACTATCTGGGTTTAGGCTGCCATAACTCCTCGCTACTATTTTTCTAGCAGATTCTGACCGCACGGCTGCGTTTGCAGCGTTGGTATTATGGTATGGTCTAGTTTTCAGGCAAAACGGACGACGTCCGGGTTTTGGGCCGTCGGCTGCCTGGCAGGCCTCACCGAGAAAACCTGCCAGCCTGAACTGAGCTATTTTCTGATTGGCTGATGAACTGAGTAACAAGCTCTACAGAGCTGGGTGGGGCCTAGAACTTGGAGGGGTCTCCCATTGTTGTTCATTCTTCATTCCTATTCAGTCATTGTCAATTTTCAGCTGCTTTCTGGCGCTAACTCTGGCGCGCGCGTTTCTGAGTAACAAAACCCAGAGCTTCCAGACTTAGACTCTAGAGCAGCAGACTGAGGGGGCAGCTGACTTAAGCAACGAGCGTGGAAGCCCGCACGCTGCATCAACAACGCTGCTGCCCCAACATGCTACATAGTTTCCAGCTGCATTCATGCAAACCATGCAACAAAAATCGTGCATATGAGCACGTTTGTGAACTCTTGTCATCCGCAAGACTCTTGCGTTACGTTCACGCACAATCAACCACTCTTGCGTGGTCTTTGTGATCTTTGATCACTTGTTTACAACACCTAGTGTTGAACACGCGGTCTCCGGCTCTTTCCAAGACCATGCCATTGTGGCATTTGTCTGTTCTACACGGGTGTTGGTGATTCTTCACTGAAGATCCGTCATCCTCGTGTATTGTCGGCATAGTCGATGCCTTTTGGGGCGTACATTGTCAACAATGTCTTGCCAGTTTGGAAGAGAGTACATAGGATGAATTCTCCCACACTCCGTGTGGTACGTGTTCAGCAAGCTGTTATGGTGACGCCTCCTTCCCCTTTGCAAGGAGCATCCCTGCGACCAATTAACCGGGCGTCCCCGCGAAAACTGTCGAGGTCCACACAACATTTTCCACGTCGTTCGGACATGTTCTTTTCCAAGGGGTTGTTGCCGAGGTGGTACCTCCCAGCAACATTATCAATACATGCAATCCAAGATGATATTGATCCTCTCTGTTTGCAACCACGTGTTCATGACCACGCGTAGGTCTACTAGACCTCTTTCAGCACCTGTGGGTTGGTTGGCTGAAGTCAACCAAGCTCCACTAAGCCCATGCGACTCGCATGCTAGCTTCAACTTAGGGTTGGGAGGCACCAAGATCCTAAGACATGGTTGCTGAGCACATCTGTTTTTCCGTTCAAAGATTGCACTCATCTTTGAACGAGGCGGCATTGGTCGTCTGGCATGCGCAACTGCCGTCAAATTCCATCACTAGACACGACAATGCTCTGACCTAGATGATCTTGGTCTCAACCATCATCCCCTCATTTCTGTCTGAAATGGGTACCGTAGGCTGCCGCTCACGTCCCTGTCAAAAGCACACTGCTTTTGAACTAGGTTAGCTGAGATGACCGATCTCAACGATCCTAGATTCTATCCATGAACGAAGTGTTCATCTTATGATATTCACCAAACGGGTGTACCATGATCGCAATCATTGCAACACAAGTTGGAAAAACACCTTTTGGGTGTCAATTCCATGTGATTGTGATTGAACACTTCCGAATCACATCCAGTGATCCTGGAACAACTAGTTCCTAAATCTTTTGTGCTTATGTCATCACGTCCAAAGGTTCCATTCGGGAACCCGTCGCGGCTTGCCTTTGCCAAGTCACGACAAAACATGTTGTTCAATACATTCGGTACTTCCACTCAACGGAGTGTTTTTCATATGCCTCACCCAAGCCACTTGTAGAGGGGATCGCCCTCATCGAAGACATCCGACAAACAACCATTGCTGTGGATACTACCGCAGTGACATCCAAAACATATTGTACTTACATTCGGCAATGTACTTTAATTGAATCATCTCCAGAGCCAAGGGAGTTCAGTCGCTTCACTGTGACCTTCCGGGTGATCAAAGCGGGGTTCGACTACACCGTAATCGCTATGATCTCTCTTGGAGATTGGTTTTGGTTTGGTTTCCAACAAATTGGATAGCTGATGCTACACCATGCCTTTGGTATGATCCAATCTATCCCCATCATGTTTGAAGAGCGTGACGTACACGACTGGTGTACCGTGTCACGATGCTCTCAACTTTGAGATGTCTCTCCAAACATCAAAAGAATCTGATGAGAAACTTCGTTTCTCAAGGTCCATCTTGAAGAGTCCTCATGTCAACATTTAGTTATGACACACTGGTCATTATTTTGCCTCAATGTTGATTATGACTCGTTATGGGGTCGGTCGGACCATCAAGATGTAGGTGCTAACACACTGTTAGCTTAAAGCTATCGGCTTATAGATCGTCTCCACGGGTAAAAGCTTTGATCAAAAAACTTAGACCTTAACGTGATCTCAATTATGTCGTAGTTGTTCGTAGAAATCTATGAAATCGTCATAGTACTCTTGAACTCCATTAGTAGAAAAGGAGTGTCGCTCGTTTTCTTTGAAATGGAACTTTCACATAACTGTGGGTGAGCTCATGTCACCGACATTGGTTAACACACTTTTGTCTATCAATTTCCATGACATGTTCACTCATCGAGTGATGATAGACTGAAGGTGTCGCCTTCAAATTTGTTCACAGTTGACATTCAGTTGATCTTGTCATACGCCAGAGAGTGACTCTTGCAGTCTTCGACCACCTCATTGTGGCTCCTCAACCGTTGAGGACCCATAGAAGAGTCTCTGCCCCTCTCTGGCGCATTTACAACCTCCACTGACAATTATCCTTGTCTTTTGAATAGGTTGTCGGTACACTCATGTACCTTTTATCGTACGTACCAGTCGGGTACCATGATTTGTATCTATCACTCACCGAGTGATCGGGTGTCAAAGGTTTCGCCATTGAGTATTTGTTCAAAGGTATCATCCTTGACATGTTCAATCACGGACCAATGTTTGTATCGGCCATGACTAATGATGCACAGAACCTCCGAAAGGTATTGATGCATCCAGTACACACTGTGTACCAGCAGCATGATGTTAATCCTCTAGGATTAAAGTCGGCGTGCTAACACACCTTCGTTCAACATCTCATGACATAGTCATGACACTGGCTTAGTCATCAAACGATCACATTGGCCTTTGAACATTGTGGCACAATGGGATGTGTGATTGTTGTAGCACATGTCCTGCACCCACCAAACCACTTGTTTGGTGCAATGGTGTCGCCATTTTTATCTAGAACATCAGCTGATATCGGTAGTTTGTTCAAATTTCACAAAGCCGTTGTGATCATTCGTTTGTCCAACTTCTCCATAACTTGATGTCGTGATCCACGTACCAAAAATTAGTGGGTAAGGTTTTTTTGCATGTCGTGCACGTTTTCCACGAATGATGTGTACCCAATTGCACGTGGCTGAAGTACCATGGTATGAATCGTATACCTTGACTCATTGAAAAGAGGGTCGCTCCAGCACTTGGTCATGTGCTCTGACCTCCTGCGGTCATGCAAGCCGTGCATATCTTGGAACTGGTGCTCAACCGACTGGGTTTGCAGCACGTTCCATCCATAGATACCGAGGAGTTCGTCCACCTTTAGCATGGTCCAAAGTTGAGGAAACCGTCCTCGTCACACGTGATTTATCCGTTAGAATCTGGTTCGTACTTCTTTCCGAAGTACCTTTCCATACTGTTGTCGGCAGGGCGAAGTGATCGCCAATGATCCCCACTGTCGGTGACGATCGAGACTGCTGTGTTACGCCATTCGGGCATACATCTGATCACCACAGCCATCCGTGATTGTTTCCGGACATGTCTGTTGATTCTCCATTTGAAGAATTCTTCAGTATGACCATCCTCAACGTCGTCAGACGACGTATTTCCAGCACTTTGAATGTCGCGCTTGACGCACTTGCCCATAGAACCACCCTGCGCATAGATTGTATGCTTTCGTTTGGTGGTCTATCGCAAGCTAGTATGACGAGGCAATGAGTTGGCTGGTTCTTGCTAGTTGATACAACGGGGTGAGATTGGCACCCGTGTTATCATTGCAATCGACATGTTTTAACATGTGTTGTACCATCAACACTAGCATAGCTAGTCCAATCGGAACTCATAGCCATAATGCATTTGCACTCGCATCAGTGGTGCATTCGGCACCCATGACAAAAGTGCAACCCGCATCTTTTGTCAATTGTGCAATCGATGTTTATGACAACGGTGCATTCGACACTCGTGTCAATAATTTAACCGACGCACTTATCGGCCATGCATTCAATATCATGGTAATTGTGCGTTCGGCACTCGCGTGAATGCTACAATTGTGTTTTCCATGTTCGTCATATTCCAAGTGCAACCGGCACCTGTCAGTCGACCATCACGCGTGGATTTCCACCATCGCGCGTGTGTGTGTGTGTGTTGTGTGCGATCGGCACTCACACTCGCAATCCATTCACAAATGACTGACCGCAACATACTTGGTGTAATCAACACCCACGTGGATACAAAATCCGCATTTTTTTTGGTCACATCTCCGTGGCCCACAAGCAGTACGTTCGGCACTAGCATCACGGATGCTTTCGACATCCGTGATTAAAGTGCAACTGGCACTTTTTTAGTGGTTTGTTTGACCCCGACAAAATTTCTGCAACTAGCACTTTGGCTATTGCTCATAGTGCAATCGGCACTTATGTCGATGACGTGGCCCACGTCCGTGTAAGCATGCAATCAACACTCGTTTGTTGTTGTCTGCACATTTTGCATTGTTGTGACGAGTAGGTGAGTCGTCGAGTGGTCACAGCAGGTACGGTGTTTTTTTTTTTAACGAGAACTCGTCTCGATGTACGTCATCGTTGTGGTTTTGCAACCCGGTGCCATAGTGGCTCTTTTACGCAAACAAAACTGTTTAGCGTATGTATGACCTGCGTTAAGCCATGTCGTAGCTTTGGAAGGTCAGCCCTTTTGGGTTTTCTCACAAGATACCCCAGACTTTGAGGTTGATTCAAAAAATTTAGGCACTGTCGGTGCGAAATTTTGTCGTTGAAGCATTTCTAGGTGAACATGGAAAACTGTCGGTTTTCCTCCCTTTTCTGCTTCAGAATGAAACACGAAAAAGAAAATCAGGACCACTGATTTTTGGAAGATCTCAACTTGAGCTCTTGGATTTTGCTTCGAAACCCATGGTCAACTTGACCACCCACGGGTTCGTCCTCAAAAGCTTTCACCATTTCAAACGTTATTGAAAACGGTTAACCTTAAGTTCCTCTACTTGGGCTTCATGAAAAGCGAACATTATTTTGGCACGTTAAGTGCCCTCTTGTTCGCTTGATCCTTGGAGTTTTCCAAGCGTCTCCCGGTGGTGTTGGGAAAACTGTCGGTTTCCCCCCTTTCCATAAACAAGAAAAGATCTTAGAACGATTATTGAGAACTTCTCAAACAGCAGTAGAGCTCGGACTGAGCTCCATGCCGCTTCTTACGGCGGACAAAACCGGGTTCCAACGGAGACGTTATCTCCGGTTCAGTCATCCAGCCCTTAGCCGTGGGAACAAAAAGGATTGGACGCAGGCTCGAAATCAAGACCTCTGTACCTAGACGGCGACGCTTCTGACTGCGCCACTCGCACACGTCTTCCATGAGTGGATGTATACATTCAAATCGCACGGATAATCCGAGTTGCCCTCTTCCAGGAAGCGCAGGACGTGCCGGACGCGCGATCTGCGCCGACGCAGGGGACGGCAACATCCCGGAAGCTTCTGTTTTTGGGGTAGAAGGGTCAAGGGATCCCTTCTCCCCCTTGGCTTCCGTCTGCCACCTCCTCCCTCCCTTTCTGGCGCCGTCGGCGCTCGTGAGGCGATGGAGGGGGGACATCACCACCCGCCCTCCCTCTCTAACGCCGTCGACGCCTATGAGATGAGGGAGGAGGTGTCATAGCCCGCTCTCCCTCTCAGGCGCAATCCGCGCTGGAGAGGCAAGGGAGAGGGGGGTCATTGTTCCCTCTCCCTCTCTGGCACCTTAGACGCTTGAGAGATGAGGGGGAAGAGGATCTTCACCTTGTCTCTCCCTCTCTCGCGCCGTCGGCTCTAGAGAGGCGAGGAAGGGGGTTTAGCCACCCCCGCTCCCTCTATGGCGCTGTCGGCGCTTGAGAGGCAAGGCAGTGGGGGGGGGGGACCACCCCCTCTCCATACCTGGCACAGACGGCGCCTCAGAGGCGAGGGAGGGGGTATCATCACCCCCTTTTTCCCTCTTTGGCACAGTTGGTGCCGAAAGCGAGGGAGGCAGAAGCACCGTCCCCTCTCTCCCTCTCCTTGCACCGTCGGTGCTAAAGAGGAGGGGAGGGAAGAGGGGCAATCTTCCCCTCTCCCTCCTCGGCGCCATTGGTGTTTGAGGGGAGAGGGAAAGGGGAGCATCGTTCCCTCTCTCCCTCGGGTGCCATCAGCACGTGAGAAGCGAGGGAGAGATTTCTCTCCCGCTCCCCGTTTCTGGCGCACTCGGCGCCTCACGGGTAAGGGGGGGGAGGGACATAACCATCCCCTCTATCCTCCTTTGGCCGTTCTCGGTTGAGAGGCAACCGGTGGGACCGTGGGGCTGTCGGCCCGCCCGTCGACGCGTGCCTTGACCAAGACATCGAGGGCACGTAGCCGCCGGTCGGGCGGCGTTTGCCCACTGTCATAAGCCATTGTTTTTTCTTATTTTTTTTCTTCCACTCCCGGCCGGGGAGTAAGCTTGACTGGAGCTCTTCGTCAATCGAACGGGCTGCGTTCGACGGTGGGTAGCATTCGGCCGTGGAGACGAACCAAAACACAATCTTCAACCACGATCGACGGACGACAGTGCTCGATGGCTCAATCCAACAGACAGTCGAAGCCGATTTCAGAAATGTATTGCGGAAGCTGGCTCTGATGCCAATGTAACAGCCGTGGGCTGTTTTGCGACTAACTGTGGAAACAAAATGTAAGCCCTCAGATTAGTCAGTCCAATCAAGCCGAGTGACTGGCCGCCTCAGACATTTTGGCTGAGACGCGTCACGGCGAAACGGACGGGGTCGTCATAGGGCACGGATGTAAAACATGCATCCTAAGTCTAATCATTCCACGTGGCAATGCCACATGGAAAAGGACCCTACCAGCATCCTATGTGTGAGTGAGGAGTGACGCGGTGGAATCTCCATCGCAGCACTCCTCTTGTCTTGATTCCAACCACAGGGATATATTCCAGGCTAGAGTCGAGCTGGACTCTAGCCCAAAGATGTTTTCCGGACGCTGACTCCTCGACACGTCGGCATCGAGTCCTCGAAATGCGGGGAATACATTTAAAGACCATTTTAACCCTAAAAATGGTCCGCACGCTACACATTGGGTCTTTGGTGCTCCAATCGAGCGACGTGTGTGACGTCTCATCATGAGTGCTCACTTCAAGAAACTCCGCCGAGTAGTCAAGGGTTTTTTGGCATATCAAGGCGCACTCTTATTGAAGCCTAGCACCTTCAAAAATTCAAATGAACAGTATCAGAACATCAATACACCTTGCGATACTTGTGTCAACCATTCTCGAAGGTGATCGAAGTTCTAAGAACCTTCAGAAGCGCAACACCAGAGGTCCCGACAAGTGGCCTAAATGCCCTCCACCAAGCGGCGTTAGAATCCTGAGGTAGACGCCTAGTGAGCCACGGATGGAAGGACAAAAATGCCCACACGCGGAGTTTAGGGATTCGTGTACGTCTGAAGCGTAACGCTCTCCTTCCCCCTGTTGTGCTTTGTGCCGTTCCTGTACAGTTTATTGTGACCACTCGGCCGTGTCCATACTCGTGTAGATCCCTGAGGTAGGCGGCCCTGGTGACACCGGCGCGACGACAGGCGGCGGACTACCTGCTTGGAGCTGACCGACCACTGTTCCAGAGCCCCAGATGCCACCGGGACTCTTTGCTATGTCTTTTACGTCTTGGAGGCGTCTTTCGACGGATTGGCCATGAGTCCTATTTGCATGTTTTTGCATTGTATGCTCACTGTCAGTCAATGGATGCATGCATGTGACCAGTCGTAGTGTCCGTCTTTTGATTTTGCACGTCTAGGTTTAGACGGCGTAGCATTCTGACATGTGTGCGCATAGTTAAGGCCAAAACAGTGGTTTTGGGCCGGTTTTAGGACAGCTCTTGGACTGCCGCGTGCGACACCCACTGTGCGCCGCGGCAGGTACTTATGCCTTGGACCTGTCATTTGTCATTTCTCTCTGCATATGCTATATTGAAGCATTTTGACATTGTGTCTTGTGTCTCCTAGCAAAACCCTTGCCGTTGTGTGTACGACCTGTGACCGTCGTCACCGTCTAATGAGGCACTGACGCCCGGTCAGCGGCTGTGTTGCTAGGAAGCTTCTACGCACTTTCTCATGGTATCAGAGCAGTGAGACAGTTCTCACTGAGCTGTGCAGCAGAGACGTAGCAGAGCAGCAGCAGTGAGAGTCACCGTTGCAGTAGAGTTTCTGGGGTCTGTTGGAGACGGTCGGTCGCCGTCAACGCACCCCACCCACCACGTGAAATCGCAGCTGCAGAGGCAGCGACAGCGGCGTGTACCGCCAAACAGAGGTGTGTGGTTGCTGTAGTGCATGCAGCCGCCCTCCCACAGCCATAGCAGTAGAGCAGCAGTAGCAGAGGCGGCGGCAGCAGCAGCGCAGCAGCAGCGGCCGCAGCAGTAGCGTGGCAGCAGCGGCGGCACCAGCAGCGCAGCAACAGCGTCGGCAGCAGCAGCACAGCAGCGGCAGCGGCACAGCAGCAGCAGCGACAGTCGCGGTAGGAGCAGCAGCGCAGTAGTGGCAGGAGCAGCATCCGAGGATGAGCTTCGCGCTATCTAAGAGCTGCTTGGGAGGAAGGCGATTCAGGTCAAGTGGGTCTTTTGAAAGAAAGTGAAGCCGGATGACTCAATGGAATGCTGGAAGGCCCGCTTGGCCGTCAAGTGGTTCTCTCAGATTGAGGGAGTTGATTACACTGACACCTTTGCCCCTGTCAGCTGCATGACCTCAGCTCGAGCTCTGTTCGGTGTAGTGGCTCAGCATGACTGGGAACTACACCAGATGGATGTGAACAACGCGTTCCTCCATGGCTCTCTGGATGAGGAGATCTACGTGGCTCAGCCACCAGGCTTTGAGGACGGTGACAAGGTCTGGCGCTTGCGCAAGTCCTT
>SZWC01022174.1:9222-19410 GCA_023375785.1 Penium margaritaceum | reverse complement strand
CTTCCCCCTGGGAGGAAGGCGATTCAGGTCAAGTGGGTCTTTTGCAAGAAAGTGAAGCCGGATGACTCACTGGAATGCTAGAAGGCCCGCTTGGCCGTCAAGTGGTTCTCTCAGATTGAGGGAGTTGATTACACTGACACCTTTGCCCCTGTCGGCTGCATGACCTCAGCTCGAGCTCTGTTCGGTGTAGTGGCTCAGCATGACTGGGAACTACACCAGATGGATGTGAACAACGCGTTCCTCCATGGCTCTCTGGATGAGGAGATCTACGTGGCTCAGCCACCAGGCTTTGAGGACGGTGACAAGGTCTGGCACTTGCGCAAGTCCTTCTACGGCCTCAAGCAGTCTCCACGGTGTTGGAACCGGGAGATCACTGGCACCTTGACTTGCGTAGGATACGTACAAAGCGAGGCAGACCCCTCGCTCTTCATCTTACCGACACCCGAGCGGTTCACCGCCATCCTGGTCTATGTTGATGACCTTCTGATTGCGTCTCCGTCCCTGGAGGCCATGAAGGAGGCCAAGGCTGTCCTGCAAACTGCCTACAGGATGAAGGACCTCAGTCCTGCATCGGTGTTTCTTGGTATGGAGATCGTGCGAGATCGCAGACATCGGACATTGTTGCTGCATCAGGTCCGATACGCATGAGTCGTGGGGGAGCGCTTTAGCGATCTCCTTGCTGCACTGCCCACCGCTTCCACACCCCTCACACCTGATGGGTAGGATGCCCTGAAGGTGGATGACTCTACACAACTGGGGGAGACAGTGGATGTGTCCTTGTACCTCCGTCTTATCGGATCTCTGATGCACCTGGCCCCTACCACGCGTCCCGACATCACGTTCACCGTCAACCTCCTCGCTCAGTTCTCGCAGGCTCCACGTGCGAGAGCTCTTCACGCGGCTGTGCGAGTGGTACGGTACATGGTCTCCACGCCGTATCTCGGACTCTGCTTTCGTGGGCAGTGTTCGGTGGTCCCTGACAGCTATACTGACAGCGACAGGGCTTGGAGCCCTGATGGGCGCAGTCGCACTTGCTACGTGTTTCTGCTTGGTGGTACCGCTTTGTCTTGGCGAAGCGGGAAGCAGGGCTACATCGCATGTAGCTCGTCGGAGGCAGAGTATGTGGGTTTGGACGCAGGGGCTGCTGAGGCAGTTTGGCTGCAGCGCTTGTTTCTTGAGCTTGGGCAGTCAGTACCCGCCATTGTGCTGCGTTGCGACAACCAGAGTGCTCTCGCCATTGCAGAGAACTCTGGTATTTTTCATGCTCGCACAAAGCACATTGCGGTTGAGCATCACTTCGTTCGTGATCTGGTGGAGCGACGCGTGATCTCCATCATGTGGGTTGGCACTGACTTGCAACGTGCTGATTTCTTGACGAAGGCACTTGCCCGCGGAAAGTTCCTGGTGGCCATTCGTTCTGTTGGGCTTCGCCCCGTGCGTGACAGTGGTTGAGTGTGGGATGTGCGTCTGCGTCTCATCTGTCTGTGTCACCCACTATGTGGTTGTACCAGTGTTGTACGCGTATGGACATGCATACCATCGGGTCATGGGGGAGTGTTGTGCTTTGTGCCGTTCTTGTACAGTTTACTGTGACTACTCGGCCGTGTCCATACTCGTGCAGATCCCTGAGGCAGGCGGCCCTGGTGACACCGGCGCGACAACAGGCGACGGACCACCCACTTGGAGCTGACCGACCATTGTTCCAGAGCCCCAGATGCCACCGGGACTCTTTGTTGTGCCTTCTACGTCTTGCAGGCGCTTTTTGGCGGACTGGCCATGAGGCCTATTTGCATGTTTTTGCATTGTATGCTCACAATCAGTCGATGGATGCATGCATGTGACCAGTCGTTGCGTCCGTCTTTTGATTCTGCACGTCTAGGTTCAGACGGCGTAGGATTTTGACATGTGTGCGCAGAGTTACGGCCAAAACAGTGGTTTTGGGCCGGTTTTAGGACAGCTCTTGGACTGCCGCGTGCGACACCCGCCGTGCGCCGCGGCAGGTACTTATGCCTTGGACCTGTCATTTGTCATTTCTCTCTGCATATGCTATATTGAAGCATTCTGACACTGTGTCTTGTGTCTCCTAGCAAAACCCTTGCCGTTGTGTGTACGACCTGTGACCGTCGTCACCGTCTGATCAGGCACTGACGCCCGGTCAGCGACTGTGTTGCTAGGAAGCTTCTACGCACTTTTTCACCCCCCACCTTCCAGTCGCGACGTCCCGGTGTGTTAGAAGATGTGGGACGGTGACAACGTGAGAATTCGTCGATCAAACATCTCGAAGGTTTTCGTAGGGCTCCCAGCTGCTTTGTGTTGCATAACTGTTCGTGTGTGAGCCCTGGTCGTCGATGAAACGCGACACTTGGCGGATACTCTGACAGCGTTAGCACCAGCCTACGCATCCTCACATGCTCGCCAAGGTATTCTCGAGGACCACCTCCTGGGGTCCATTTTCTCAGCGGTACCATCCTTGCGCATTCATGATCCAGTATCGTGGAGTTTCTGTTTCAAAGCTCCATGTGTCTTACAACTAGTTGCCATAGCCATCGTTGAAGCAACAACAACAACCAATGTACAATACACATCTGACTTGTGAACATCAGGCTCCAATGATCCTGACTTCAGCACAATTGGCCACTACATGGACAGCTACAAGAACTTGAACTGCATTGTACTCGAAAACATGCCCATTCTAGGCAAACACGCCGCAGAGAAGCTAATTGATGCTTTCATGAAGGTTGTGCATCATACACTCAAGTCTTGGGATCATGTTGGCTGCATGACCATGGACAGTATGTCTATGAACACAAGCATGGTTAATGACTACCTCGTGGCATAGTATCCCAAGTTGACACTCGAGAAGTACATTCATCGTGTTAGTGCTCAACCTCGTGGTTGGAATGGTTTTAAAACCCATGCACATTCTCAAACACCTCAGTAAGGCCAGATGCATTGTGAAGTACATGAGTGACATCAGTGACATCAGTGTGAGCAGGCCCAAAAAGCATAAATCTCCGCCACGCGGAAGTTAAAATGGCTGGCGTTTGGCATAAGAATTCCACTATTGAACTACTAAACCGCTTCCATGTCATGTGGCATGCCGTCGTGGAAAAAATTTCAGTTCAAAAGGAGAAAAATGTGACCAATTCAGCCTCAATGATGATGATTAGGTGCTCATGCGCTGACTAGCCAATATTTTTCATTATGTCGAGCTCTTGACTCAAGACATGTGGACAAGAGTTACCCAACACTCTCGTGTGTCACACCACTGTAGAAGCTGGTCAACTACTTTAAAAGATGAACCAAGACAAGCGAGACCACGTACCAAGAGGTGTAGTACTGTGAGAAGGTGGTGGCTGCTGGCTGCAAGAGAGCGATGACAATAATGGGAAAACACCCAGCCGAAATCATAAGAGCAACAGTAGTGGTTGCTGATGATGATAGCAACTCTGACTCTGACTTTTCCTCAAGGTCATCAGACACGGAGGAGGACCCCTCATCCACTACCACCCCATGGGTCTTTCAAGAAGACCCTCATCACTATTGCCTTATACGTTGGCCTTCCAGTAATGCCGGACAAGCCCAAAAAAATTTACAACCTACATCGGAGGTCTAGTCCCTTGCCACGGTCCTACATCCATACTTCTTCATCCACGGGTACAAGAGCACCACATAGGTTTCGTTGCATCAAGCAGCATCCGAAGTTTATGAAACATTGCTACGCGTGCTTTGGCCTAGCTACAAGGTGTACAAGAATGAGCACGATGTCACAATTGCGTCAAGGGAGAAGAAGTCTACCACCATCGTAGATGCCCGTCTGGCAATCACACTTCCTGCCAACGCAAACGGCGACCAAGAAAATGAGTTGGATGTCGTCTTTGGGGCACTCACTCGCCAAAGAAACATGCTAATCTACGTTGTTGTCCCATGAGTGGAGGAAGCTCACTCTCGTGAAGGACCTCACCTCCTACTTAGCCAAAGTGAGGATGCCGCAATCAGTGGACATACTTTGTTATGAGAAGTAGCATGAGAAGGCATACCCGGTGCGTTCCCACGTAGCAAGGGTGTTGCATGCCGTGCTAACCACGTCCACCCTTTCTAAACATCTGCTTTCCTAGGGGAGACATAACATGACAGGTTTAATGTAATCTGAGATTTGCCTTGGTGGAGTCCTTGGACACCCCAAGTGGTTGGTTTAATGTGCAAAAGTTGGGAAACATAAAGCATCCTCCTCCCTAAGAGTTGAAGGAAAATGGCAAGGGGAAGGGGAAGCGGAAAGCAAATGTGTATGGTGGAAAGTGTGGTGGTGCACGGCACAGGACACCTAGTGTATCGTCTCAAGTTTCCATCCATGAGATCGATCCTTTTGTTTTGCAATCTCCATTTACTTACCTAGGTTTCGTTTGATTGTCCAGGTTATGTTGCACTTTGTGGACTATCCACTTGTATCTGTGCAAATATCCATATGTTGAGTGGTAATGCAAATGATTTGGATATCCATCAGTATCCAGTGGTATTCACATGAAAAAGAGGGGTTATATAGAAGATTGGTAAAAATGCCGATTACCCCCTGTTTTGTCACCCTTAACCCGCATGTACCCCTTCGTCAAAACAATAAGTCCCATCCGCCCCTCCGTCGGAACGATAAGCCCCATCCGCCCCTCTGCCAGAATGATAAGCCTCATTCGCCCCTCCGCCAAAACAATAAGCCTAATCCGCCCCTGTCCGACAAAAAAAGCCTCATCCGCCCCCCCGTTTTCACCATGCTCAAACATCGACGCATGTCGCTGCTTAAGCATGGTGAAATCGGGTATGCCATCCATCGCGACCGTTGCGATAGCATCGAGGGGTGGGGCGGATTGCCGGCCGACATCCGTCGGTCGGCACTTCGTCAACCCCCCCCCCCCGCCTTTTGCATTCCACTAGCCTACCCACCCGTCCGACGATCGAGGCCCTCGCGATTGAGGGCCGTGGTGGAACGGGCGGCCNGGGGTGGACTTCGACGAGGATTCCCACCGACTGGCCTCCATGGGAATCCCCGACGGGAGTCGAATATCCCTATTTGTTTTTTTACACTTTGTTCAACTTTATACCCTCGTTTGAGTTACAAACAATAGACAAACCCACCCCCTTTTTACATGCAGGGTTTGATGGTTTTTTTTGCGCGGGCACCTACTGAGCCCCGCGATAGCGAGGCCCAGCAGGTTCCCTTTGAACAATGGGGAGTCTCGGTTCCCCCATGCAAACTCCTCACAAACCACTTCCAAAAACATCACAAACCCTTCTTTTAAGGAGTTTGTGATAATTGGGTAGGAAAATGTGACGTCAGCATGTCGACGCCGCATCCATGCGACGTGGACATGTTATCTTTTGACAAACGAGAGGGGCATGTTGTTTTTTTTCTACGCCAGGATTTTTGTAACAAACGGATGGGAAGCTTGGCCCACTAGGCCAAAACCGCGGTAGTTGAGGGTCTCTGACCCTCAACTCATCCCATCCGTCGCCCATAGGCCAGGAGCCACGTTCGAGCCACGTGGCACACCTCGCGCTACATTCCTCCCACACAGGAATGGACCTGCCCACGGTGTCCACAATGGGTGTCGGATCCCGGCGCTCTGATACCAAATGTAACAAACGGATGGGAAGCTTGGCCCACTGGGCCGAAACCGCGGTAGGTGAGGGTCTCCGACCCTCAACTCATCCCATCCGTCGCCCATAGGCCAGGACCCACGTTCGAGTCACGTAGCACACCTCGCGCTATCATTTTTGCGTCCTTGCAAAAGGGGCAAGTCAGGCTTATTGTCCTGGCGGAGGGGCGAATGAGGCTTACCGTTCTGGCGGAGGGGCGGATCAGGCTTATCGTTCCGACAGAGGGGCGGATGGGGCTTATCGTTCTGGCGGAGGGGCGGATGGGGCTTCTTGTTCCGACGGAGGGGCGGGTGGGGCTGATTGTGCGAAACTAGGGGTACAGAGTCACTCCGCCTTATACAGATCGCGTGTAGTCAATAAAATTGAGATATCTAGTGAACAAATCATTTGTTCCGAGGATGGATTTATTTGGACTCCAATGCCTATTGCCACTAAAACTTCATTGTCTAATGATAGTAAAAAGGAAAACTTCTCCACAATGATACATCACTTCCTTGATTGGTGGTCGATTAGATAGCACAGCCAAACTTGTCTTCTGTTGACGATTTCCTTCCAGAAAACCCTCTGTTCAATTCAAAGAACCTAACATCTGTTCAAGGGCAAGAGAATATATGGCCAAATGTTCTTGGCAGAGCAGGATGTTCTATATCATGCGTGTTAACGATGAGGAATTCCTCGCGCTCCAATATGAGCCGCAACATGCATAAGAAAGTCACTAAGCTACATTTCCTTACCCCAACGTGCTGTCGAGGAGTGGTACAAATCCAGAAAGGTGACCAAGCTAGTTTTATTGATCACATGGTACTCCTGGTCTTGTCATGTTTACAACCTGCCCTGCGCTCCTTGTCATGACTAGCGGCAGAAAAAGGGGCTACACTTTGATTTGCCTATATTGTGGCCGGACCATCTTTATTCTACTCTCATTTGTGGGTTATGAAGCACCCCTTGACAGGATTGCCCCCAGATTTTCATTAATCAACTGGTTGCCCCCATTATTCAACTCACCGGGAGGTCACCTGGACAAGGGGAGGGGGGGGTGAGGATAGAGGATCCTGGTAGGAGGGAGAGCGAGGGTCAAGGGAACCACAAGCCAAGCATGCTAGAGGCAAGACGCCATGAACGGCGACGGTTTTAGCGAAGAAAAACGCAAGTGAGTGAGTCACATCGAACAGAGGTGATAAGCGGGCACCGAGCTGCTCGCGGGGTGACGAGCGGGCGAGCAGCGAGCCCACCCTCGCTCTCACCCATGCCGAGCTAGGGTCGAGCCTGGACCTGTTCCACACATTATTCTGCTATCAAGAACATGCAAGTCCAGGCCGCGAGAACNTGTGGTAGGGGGAACACTCAATCCTGTGAGTGACTCTGAATGGTCTTCTCTGAATGCCCACGAGTCACCACAACTTGAGGTATAGCGTCACCACCGATGTCTCTCCAGTATCAGTCACCTGCGTCAGTGCGGTGAGTGTGCAGCGAGGCCAGAGGTCACAACTTGTCTGTGGCACATAAACCAATACTCCCCCATGACCCACGGCCGATGCACACAAACACAAACTGACAGCCAAACACGAGCGTCACAAGGCGTGACATGCGACTGTACGAAAGCAGGGGGAAACCATTCACCCAGGATCACCACGCGGACACAACAACCCAACAGCGTGCACAACTACCTTGAAGACGTTACTATTGAGTGCCTTCGTGAGGAAGTCAGCTCTCTGCTGTCGTGTGTCGACCCAAACGATCTGGAAATCACCTGCAACAATGCGCTCACGCACAAAATGATGCTCAACATTGATGTGTTTTGTGCGTGTGTGATGCATGCCATCGTGCTTGGCAATGGCCTTGGTGCTCTGGTTGTCACAACGCAAGGTGATGCAGCGGATGGGGACGCGAAGTTGCTGAAGCAAGCGACAGAGCCACACACTCTCGCAGGTACCTACACCTAGTGCAACATACTCAGCCTCACTGGAGCTGCGTGCCATGCAACCTTGCTTACCACTCTTCCATGACACGGCAATCCCTCCAACGAGAAAGATGTAACCTGTACGACTGCGAGCGTCGGTGTCATGTGCCAAGTCGCTGTCTGTGTAGCCATCCACCACAACTGACGGCTGTGCTCGATAGCATAGTCCGGTGTGTGCAGTGGAGAGAGCATGCCTGACAACACGCACTGCTGCCTCCATGTGTCATGGTCTAGGAGCCTGTGAGAACTGAGCAAGGAAGTTCACCGAGAAGGCGACATCTGCCCTGGTTGTTGTAGCCAGATACATCAGTGACCCAATGACGCGAAGGTAGTCTGTCACGTTGACTGTCTCCCCCAGCTTAGATAGATCCATTGTCTTTAGCAGCTTCTGTCCTGCTGGGGTCATGGGTGTCGATGGGAGTGGACTCAAGCTGGGAGGGGAAGCGCTCCCCCAGGCTACAAACGTACGTAGCCTAGTGAACATGAAGCTTGCGACGAGAACGGTCGCGCTCAAGCTCCATGCCCAAGAAGACTCGGGCAAGCCCTAAGTCTTTCATCTTGTATGCGGACTGCAAGAGCGTCTTCACCGACTTAACAGCAGCCTGGCTGGGCGACGCTATCAACAAGTCATCCACATAGACAAGAACAACAACGAAGGGAACAGAGGGCGGAGTGACAAAGAGAGAGGGATACACCGTACACCGTCGGTAGCCTCCTTTCTCAAGAGTGGAGGTGATTTCTTGGTTCCAGCACCGAGGCGACTGCTTCAAGCCATAGAGTGCCTTCCGCAGTCGCCAAACTCGGTCGGTGCCATCGGAGAAGCCAGGTGGCTGGACCATGTAAATCTCCTCATCCAGCTATCCGTGGAGGAACGCATTGCTCACATCCATCTGCTCCAGCTCCCAGTCGTGGTGGGCCACAAGACTCAATAGTGCGCGAGCTGTGGTGTATCGCCCGACTGGTACAAACGTCTCGTCGAAGTCGATGCCTGCGACCTGGGAAAACCCTTTAAGAGTGAGGCGCGCCTTGTACTTGTTGAGTGCACCATTGGGTTTAAACATACGCTGAAAGACCCAACGAGCGTCGATGGCTTTGTGCCCAGGTGGCAGATCGACAAGCTCATACACCGCATGATCATCAAGGGCGTTGAACTCAGCATGCATCGCAGCCTCCCACTGCTGTACGTCAGAGGCTGCACGTGCTTGACGCATAGTGGTAGGCTCAGGGGGCAAGACAGTGGTGGCCGACGTGGCGTGACACTCACCTACGCTACTCAACACGGCGGCTTCCAAGGCTCGCTCATGCTCCGAACATAGGAGAGCGTAGCCAAGGGTAGAGCTAGGGTGGACAACCCCAGTAGCTAAGCCCAACGCGTCCATGCCAGTGGGGTGAACAGGGGGGTGTGCAGTCTGAGACTGAGGAGGATGTGCTGAGGTGAGGGAAGTGCTAGAACGATGTGGGAGAGCACGAAGGCGCCCCCCCCGAAAGAAGGGTGAGGCACGAGCAGGATCAGTGGTGACATGCGGAGGCGGGTCATAAACCCGAACGGGAGAGACTGCAGGTGAAGTGGCATTTGGAGGTGTGCTCGAGCTGGACGAGACAGCGGGAAACGGGGCTGACTGGGGAGAGTTGGTGACTGGAGAGGCAGACTGGGGAGAGTTGGTGATTGGAGAGGAAGGTGCGCCGGAGGAACTGGACGCGGACGATACGTCGGGGGAAGAAGACATAGAGAAGGTAGGGACAGACCCAGACGATGAGGACTGCAACAAGGATGAGAGTTGCGGTAAGGCAACAAGGACTACCGAAAGGGCAGGACCGACATCCCCCCTCAGCCGAGAGAGGGGCAGGAGGGAGGAGACAGGGGACAGGTGATCGAGGTCACGAAGGAAGACCGACTCAAAAAACAAAGCGTCGTGAGACTCGATGACACGCTGGCGGACAGGGTCCTAGAAACGCCATGCCTTGGACTGGGAAGACACCTCGAGAAAGGGGCACAGGCGACCACGAGGGGATAGTTTTCCATCACGGAGATCCTCCGGCAGCCAGACAGAAGCGATACCAACCCAGACCCGAGCTAGGCGAAGGTCAGCCCGACAGCCATGCCAGCGCTCAAACCGGGTGACATTATGGGGAAGGGGGCCGTGGGGAACACGGTTCCAGACCCACGTCATGGAGCACATAGCTTCAAAGGCAAAGAGTGGCGGCAGGCCAGACTCAGACAGGAGCGTGCGGACACCGTCGGCAAGCGTCCGGTTCCAACGCTCAGAGACACCGTTTTGTTGGGGTGTGTATGGAGCAGATGTCTCCAGACACACCCCACGAGATTCGAGGAGACGAGCGGTGGGACCCAGGAATTCGCCGCCATGGTCGCTGCGGAAGATGCGCAACGACCGCTGACAGGCACGTTCAGCCTGGACAAGCCATGACTCTATGACGGAGCAAACATCGCTCTTCTGACGGAGCGCAAACACCCACCAAAAGCGAGAAAAGTCATCGGTAAGACATAAGACGTAACGTCCTACGTCACCAAGGAGGTCATGAGGCAAGGGCCCCATGACATCCGCATGAACACGATCAAG
>SZWC01022173.1:15161-20055 GCA_023375785.1 Penium margaritaceum | reverse complement strand
AAAAAAGATGATGATGATGATGATGATGATGATGATGATGATGATGATGAAGAAGAAGAAGAAGAAGAAGAAGAAGAAGAAGATGATGATGATGAAGAAGAAGATGAATTCAGCTCTGGGACGCCTCGCACGACGTCTCAAAATCTGTCGCCTACAGCACTCCACCCAGAGCCACGAAGCCGCCGGTGTTCCATTCCACTCTCAAGCTCAGCAATCGCTCGAGCCCTGAGGTGTCCCCCTCCCAACCCCCCCACCCCTCCCCCCACAATTACACAGGCTCCCCGGAAAACAATGCACGCTGGTTTCGTCAAGGAGGCGGTCCAGCTGCGGGAGGAGATAACGGAGCGGACTGTAGGAGCCAGAACACCGGCGAGCCACAGCCACAGGTTGACGCCAACCTGAGGCACCCTCAAAACGTTCCGAAAGTTGGTTCACCTTGCCCGGGAATTCGGCATACCAGTGATCACATCCGTCCCACACAGCAGACAGCATACGGCACAGGGTAGAGAGAGCAAAGCATACAAGAGAGAGGTGTGGTCTGCGGACTGGTCCGACCAGGCCCACACGCGGAGGAGCCCGGGGGGTGGTGTGATGTGACCCGCCTGCCGGACGCGAGGGCCCTCTCGCGCTGCTGGCTGGAGGGCACCCGGCGCTGGGCCAAGCGCGAGCCGGACCAGAATTCGTGAAGGCCGAAACAGCGACGGTGACGTCGGGGATGAACAGCTCTGTCATCCTCGACGTGCTGTTGTGTTTCTGATTCTGTGGGGCAGCTCCATGGTGCCCGGGTAGTTCATTTTGGAGAATTAGATCAAGGAAAAAGCTTGATGACTTTGCCTACCCTACAATTTTGGTATCTGTTTTTGGGTTACATAGTAACACTTTTGGGGTATGGTTGGATTGCGTCGCACAACCGTGCGACGTCCTCCAGCTGCCCACGAGCGCACGACGTGAGCCTTACCCAAGTCGCACAACCGTGCGATCGAGCGTCCGCGCAAAAGTCGAGGACAACCACCGGACGTACGACTTCCGCAGTCACACACACGAGATGAAACGCTGAACTGGACGTCGCACAGGTTTCGAGGACAGTACGCCCAATGCGACGCAATCCAAACATACCCTTACTGTTACGTACCATACATACACGAGTCCCTTATCTTCCAAGTGGTCATTTCTGTCATTACGCATCCCACCGCGCGTCAAGACCCCAGTTTTTCACTCCAAATGTTGAGGGCAATTCGGCCAATTGCCCTAGCCCTCCGACGAACCTCCTCGTGCTTACTGGAAACCCGGACCACTTGCGAGAATCATCAACAGAAGTGTCACGACCTTTCAGTCGACTTCTCAACGCATCGAGACATATCTCGGTTTACAAAGATGCATCGTGCTTCTTCACCGTCGATCCTCGAAGCCCCTTGGTTCCTTGGCGAAGCTTCTCGAATACGACCACTCACGAAGAGACTCCACACGCGTCGCTCGACGATCAACCGAACAACCCCAACTATACCTCATTCGGAACACGACACTTGTATGCATGAGATCGATCATTTCCTCGCTTGTCATCGAAGTACACTTACCGCTAGTTATGAATTGCTCAAGAGTCCCAAATTCTACATTGTGCTCTGCCTCGCAACTTCTACATGTTCACCATCTACGCTCCATTCAGCATAACACTTGGTATCAAAGCGCAACACTGTTAGAGATGCATCCGACTACTTTACCCATCCGGAGGAATACCTCGCACAAGCCGCCAGCGCATCTCGCACGTCAAGACTTCATAGACTTTGCGACTGCGTTGTGAAACGAGCAAGCGCATCTGACGACTAGCAGAGGGTCTTCGGCAACGACTTCGACGATGGAGAAGCAGAACATGCCAATGCACGCAAACCCTGAAGTGGCAGCGAATGCTGGCGTGGCAGGCTATGCGGCAGCTGGATCAACCCCTACAGCTCCGACGACCAAATCGGTCACGGATCCAACGTCAGCAAACCAGTCGCCCCTACCGACACCCTCGATGACGACAGCAGGAACGACATGTAGCATTGGATGACAGGCAAGGATCAATGAGGAACTCGCAAACCGTATCCCCGCGCTCGAGGGGATCAACAACCATCTGCTCAAACAACTCAACGTTGCGATGGAGGCTATTCGCAACGCAAGTGCAGAAGAGGCGGTGCTTGTCGGGATAGATACCCAAATCTCGAGCGAACCTAAGATTTGCCCGACCCCTCCCAAACCCTTTGATCTTGAAAACGTGAAGGGACCAACGGTTTGGATGTGGCTCACGAGTCTAGAGGTGTACTTCACCACTGCTGGGATCAACGACGATCGAAAGAAAATTGACCTCACAACAGCGCTTGGCACGACAGCAGGATACCGGGGGGGCCTCATAGACGGCCAATTGTACCCGTCTCAAATGGCCAACCGCAGGCGTTCTACCCTTGGAGCGGATCAACCCGCAATGGCAAGACGAACTAACGTCACAAAACAATTGGAACGAGTTCTTACGCGCGATGCTGGCACGATTTGGACGACTAAACGAGAAGTCTCACACTTGGTACAAGCTCCAGCATCGCCGTCGGCAATCTAGCGGGGCAGAGTAGAGGCAGAGACTCTGCGAGATCATCACTGGCATATACATCGCCCTCGACAAGCTCTTTTTTCACTACAACAACGACCTCAAGCGAGACATTTGACGAGCAATTGCCATTTTTGGCATCGAAAACGATTTTACGCGGATGATTGCAGTAGCAAAAAGGATCGACAACAATTACTACAATGCTCAGATCCAAGAATACTATAGCTTACGACCTCCCAACCACAGTTATCATGCAAATGGAAAAAGCCAATCGAGGGAGTCCTCGACTTCGATGAAAGTGGACGCTGCCGACTAGAGAGATACGCGCACCTGCTATAATTGGAAAAATGTCGGGCACATCACTCGCAACTGCCGTAGCAATAAACAGGCCAAAAAGGGGGGGAAGTCACAGAAAAATGAGTCGGAAAATAGCAAAGGGAAATAGCAAAAGGATTGAATCTTGTCAGTGAGGAGCATTCTATGCCAAACGGTTGTCCACCTAATGGTCAACGAAGCTATAAAGGGTTACTGAGATCGCAAAGTTCGACTATAGGTATGAGGGGGACCAACCGACGATACTGCTACGAGTGCAACCTCGAGGATGCAAAAGTCGCAAAACGGTACCAGCATTATTGGATGGAGGAGCTTTTCACAGTTTCGTAGGCAACGACATGGTTTGCAAACTCCGCTTGCAAACCAAACCAGGGGTGTTTGAAGGGAAAATTGTTGACGAGGGATTACAAAGACGGAGACTCCGAGAACCACTATGACTGCAAGTAGAAGATCTATGGGATGTAACGGTCTAGAGGACATGTCAAATGAATGACCACAGAATAATTCTCGAACATGATTTCCTGTACTCGCACGATCCACAGGTCGACTAGAACAGCGACGACATTTGCGTGGAAACGAACGGCGCCAAGCAACAACTTCCACGCGTAGGACAGATGACGAGAGCAGAAGCAGCAGAGGAAGCCGCGATAGCCAGAAAGGGAGAACATGTATAACCGATAGAGCTCAATGTGGCCAAATAGTGCAAACGGCAAGGAGCTCGTGCTTGGCTTGTACATCTCGAGCCACTGGAGGAAGCAAAAGTGGTAGCATCCAACTCATCAACCTCATCGACCTCATCGGCATAAAAAAGTTCACGATGGTACCCAAAGAGTTTGCACCACTCATCCAAGAGCTTCTGGACGTCTTCCCCGATGAACTCCCAAAAACCCTACCACCTCAATGGGACATCCACCATCACGTTGAAATGAAGCTGGGCAACCGACCCATACTCTGAAGGGCCTATTGGACAAGCGACCACGACCTGACCGAGTTGAAAAAGTAGCTAGACGAGGGGTCCATCCACCCGTCTACGTCACCCTACGCTGCACCAATATTGTTCGTGAAAAAAAGAAAAAAAAATTGCAAGATACGGATGTGCATGGACTAACGGGCGTTAAACGATGCTACTATCAAAAACCGCTATCCTCTCCTCCGACCCGACGAAATTTTTGACCAACTCCGCGGAGCTCAAATTTTCACCAAAACCGACCTACAAAATGGCTATCACCAGATTCATGTGGCAGACCCCGACATGAAGAAGACGGCATTTTGAACTCGCTACAGGCACTTTGAGTTCACGGTAATGAAGTTCAGACTTAAAAACATCCCGGCAACGTTCATGACTTCGATGAACAACATTTTTGCCGGCACCTTGACGATTTTGTTTTGGTGTACCTATACAATCCGGGGGTGGGGGGAGGATGGACCGAGCGATGTCGACGGATCCGTCTCTCCACCCCCCTCCTCCCAAAAACGGGATAGTGTATGAGGCAAGTGTATGCGGCCGTGTACGTGGGGGGTATGAAAAAAAGACACAAGTGTACTCTCGTGAGAGAGTTTCACGGAAGTCACGAGACGTACACTAGTGTATGTCTCAAGACTTCCACCACATTCACTCACTCATACACTCACCATATACAATCCGGGGGGGGGGTGAGGGATGGACCGAGCGATGTCGACGGATCAGTCTCCCTCCCCCAATACGGGAAAGTGTATGAGGCAAGTGTATGTGGCGGTACATGTGGGGGGTACGAAAAAAATACACTAGTGTACTCTTGTGAGAGAGTTTCCCGGAATTTGCGAGACGTACACTAGTGTACGTTTAGCGACTTCCACCACATACACTCTCTCATACACTCACCATATACAATCCAGGGGGGGTGGGATGGACCAAGCGATGTCGACGGATCCGTCTCTCCACCCCCCTCCCCCCAGAAATGGGATAGTGTATGAGGTAAGTGTATGAGGCGGTGTATGTGGAGGGTA
>SZWC01022173.1:2661-10161 GCA_023375785.1 Penium margaritaceum | reverse complement strand
TGCATAGTGTTCAAAGAAGCTGCTTGAGCATCTGATAGGTCCGCTCGGTTTTGCCGTCGGTTCGAGGATGAAACGCCGTTGAAACTGAATTTGGCTGTTGTAGCACCTCATGAGTTCATACCAAAATCGGCTGGTGAATCAACGAATTCTTTTGCGTTTGATGGCTCTCGACACGCTGTGTGGTTGCATGATGTTGTTCCATAACAGAGGTGTTGTCCCCTCGGTGGTGGAAATGGTTGTCATTGGGATAAAATGGGATATTTTGGGAAAAAATTCGACAACCACAAGGATTACATTACATCCCTCGGGTGTGACCAGTAGTCCCGTGACGAAGCCCATAGAGATGTCAGCCCACAGCTCCGTTGGAAAAGGGAACGGCTGTAGAAGCTCGGGAGGCCGCGTGCGACGAGATGTTTGCCATTGACATGTGTCGCAGGATTTGTTGAAGTTGGCCACGTCGGATTGCATTTTTTCCCACCAGTATCTTTTCGCCAGCTTCTTCAGCATCTTGACCTCTCTAAAGTATCCACCTGGACCGGTTTCATGGCATTCTTCAAGCATCATATGGTGAAGTTCATCGTTTTGGGGAACGACCACCCGGCAAGTAAATCTTTGTTGCCAATAGGGTGCGTCGTACCAGAATTTCACCTTGTATCCGCCGTGCTGGTTATAGCCTTGTGTGAATAGCCGCTCAAGATACGGATCTTGCTGTAGCTGTAGCGTCGCTACCTCAACCATTAGATCTGGTTGGCGGCTGAGTGCCTTGGCAGGGTTGATTTTGCCTGGCCGGCACTTGATATTGTAGTCCAACCCAGATTCAAGGAACTCCATCCATCAGATTTGGTGTCGACTGAGGTTCGGTTGGGTCTCCAAATGGTATAGAGCATGGTGGTCAGTGCATACGATGCATCGGTGGCACTCGAGGTAACACTGCCATGTCTTAAATGCATGTACGACCGTGAGGATCTCTTTCTTGTGTACGGCGTAGTTGTAAGTGAATGCCGACCTTCACTATGTCGCTCTTTTCTGCGAGGCACTGCCGGTACTCGCAGTTTTTGAGGCATGCATGTGACCGGTTGTTTACCGTTGTCATTTTCTTCCAAGAGGACTGCGCCGATCCCCCAATCGGAGGCGTCCGTAGCCATGATGTAATCGACCGCTGGACCGGCTAATTGAAGGGCTGGCACCGAGGTCAGAGCGCTCCACAAAGCGGTGAACGCTTCTTGTTCATTTTCTCCCCACTGCCACTCGTTTTGTTTTTGCATGAGATCAGAGAGAGGCACTGACACTCAGGCCTAGCCCCATACATAGCGTTGGCAGTAACTGTAGAAGCCAAGGAAGTCTTGAATGTCTCAAACGTTGGTCGGCATTGGCCAATTAGCAACTGCTGCAACATTTTTTGAATCGATGGTGATCTGTCTGCCGTTGATGACGTGAACCAAAAACTTGATCGAACGGCAACTGAAGTCACACTTGAAGAGTTTTTTGAAAATTTTCTCTTTCTACAACTTTGAGAACTTCTTAAGGATGTCCATCACGCTCCTCCAAGGGATGGCTGTACACCAGGATATCGTCAAGGTACGCTACGACAAAATCGTCGAGGTAAGGTAAGAAAATGTTGTTCATTGCCGCCATGAGCGTCGTTGGAGCATTTGTGAGTCCGAACGACATCAGCATGAACTCAAAGTGCCCGTAGCAAGTTCAGAATGTCGTCTTCTCTATGTTAGCATCTGCTATGCAAATCTGCTGGTAACCACCGCGTAAGTCGATGTTGGAGAAAATTTGAGCCCCAAAGAGCTGGTCAAAAGGTTCATCAACTCGGCAAAGAGGGTAGCGGCTCTTGATGGTAGCCTCACTCAACGCCCGATAGTCCACACACATCCGCATTTCACCGGTTTTCTTTTTCACATACAGTAGTGGTGCGGCGTATGGTGACTTGGAATGGTGGATGAACCCCTGGCCGAGCATCTTATTGAGCTGCTTTTTTAGCTCGGCCAGCTAGTGATCACTCATTCAATAGGCCCCTTAAACTGTGGGTCGGCTGCCCGGCTCCAGTTCCATGCAATGGCCGATGTCCCGTTGCACTGGTAGGGTTCTCGGGAGTTCATCGGGAAAGACGTCCGCAAACTCTTAGATGAGTGGTGCAAACTCTTCGAGTACCGTCGCAAACTTTTTTTTATGCTGATGAGGTTGATGAGGTCAATGAGGCCGATGAGGGTGATGAGTCAGCTGCTACCACTTCCGCTTGCTCCATTGGCTTGAGATGTAGAAGTCACACATCAGCTACTTGTCGAACGTATTACTTGGTCATGTTGAGCGGCATCAGCTGCATAGGTTGTCGCTTCTTGGCTACTGCGGCTTCCTTTCCTGCTTCCATCTCTGCTACTCCCACTGTCTTCTTCCGTCCCACGCATGAAGTTTTTTGCTTGGCGTCGTCAATTTCCACAAAGACGTTACCGCTGCTCTAGTCGACCTGCGGATTGTGTCGGTACAAGAAATATTGTATGAGAATGATTTTGTAGTCACTCTTTCAAAAAGACCTCCGGACCGTTAGATCCCATAGATCTCCCACTTTTAGTTGTAGCAGTTTTCAGAGTGTCCGTATGTACAACCTCCCGTCGACGGTTTTTCCTTCAAACATCCATGGTTTGTTCTGCAAACCCAGCTTGCAAACCATGTCATTGCTTATGAAATTGTGAGAAGCTCCTCCATCAAATAGTGCTAGTACCATTCTGCGACTTTTACATCCTTGAGGCTGGACTTTTAGCAGTATCGCCGGTTGGTCGTCCTCGAACCCCTCGTTGAACTTTGTAATATCAGAACTCCTCTGTGATGATGTAGGCTGTTCATATGGGCAATTGTTTGGCGCAGATTGCTCCGCGCCGACAAGAGTTACACCTTTTCACTCATGTCCTTTGGCATTTCCCAACTCATTTCTTTGCAATATTCCTCTCTTTTTTGGCCTGTTTCTTGTTCCGGTAGTTGCAAGCAATATGCTTGAGTTTTCTGCAGTTGTAGCAGGTTCGCGCATCACTCTGGTTGATGGCGTCCACTTCCATTGGAGTCGAGGAGTCCACCGACTGGATTTTTTTGTCTCCACAATAGTTATAGTTGGGAGGTCGCCAGCCGTATGATCGTTAGATTCGAGCAATGTAGTCGGCGTTGTCAATCCTTTTTGTTGCTGCGATCATCCACGGTAACTCATTTTGAATGCCGAAGGTGGCAATTGCTCGCCAGGTGTCTTGCTTGGGGTCATTGCTGTAGTGAAAACAGAGTTCATTGGGGGTGATGTCTGCATTAGTCATAATCTCGTGGAATCTCCGCATGTACTCTACCACGCTGGACGGCTAACGGAGACGCTGGAGCTTGTACCGTGCATCAAATTTTTTGTTCAGCCATCCGAATTGCACGAGCATCACGGTCAAGAATTCATTCCAGTCTCTTCGTGGCGTCAGCGCAACTTGCCATTGCGGGTTGATATACTCCAAGGGTAGAACACCTGCGGTTGGCGATGTGGGACAGACGTCGTGGGCCGTTGATGATGCCCTGCCAATCTCCTGTTGCCGTTGGGTGGTCTTCAGATCTAACTACCAACTTAACGCCGTGCCACGCAAAAGCACGGCCGCGAGGTCAATCCTTTTTTGTTCGTCATTGACCCCAATAGTGGTGAAGTATGCCTCTAAACTAGTTAGGCACATTTGATTTGTCCGTTCCTTATGGTTTACAAGATCGAACGGTTCTGTTGGGGCCGGATGAATATTGGGTTCTCTCTAGAGTTTGGAAATTCTCTCGATGAGCACTGCTTCATGTGCGATTGCATTGCGAAGAGCCTCCATTGCGCCATTAAGCTATTGGAGCAGATTGCTGTTAACTTCCTTGAATACAGAGACTCAGTTCAATTGTTCCTCATTGATCCGCACCTGTCATCTAGTGCCACCTGTCATTCCTGCTGTCATCGTTGAGGGTGTTGATAGGGACTGCTCGTCAACCGCCGTTGGGTCCGCGACCATGTTAGTCGTCGGAGCCATAGGGGCTGATCCAGTTGCCGCATAGCCTGCCACGCTAGCATTCGCTATTGCTTCAGGGTTTTCATGCATAGGCACGTTCTTCTCCTCCATTGCCTAAGTCTTAGCCAAAGACATGATGTTGGTCGTCGGTTGCACTCTCTCGCCCCACGTCATAGTCGCAAGTTCTGCGAAGTCTTGACGTGCGAGATGCACTAACGACTTGTGCAAGGTAGTCCTCCGGATGGATAAAGTAGTCAGATACCTCTCCAGCACCGTTGTGCTTTGATACCAAGTGTTATGCCGAACGGAGCATAGATGGTGAACAGGTAGAAGTTACAAGGCAGAACATGATTTAGAAATTGGGACACTTGAGCAGTTTATGATGAGCGGTAAGTGTACTTCAATGACAAGTGTCGAAATGATCAAACATACGTATACGAGTACCGAGTTACAAATGAGGCACAGTCGGGGTCGTTGGGTCGATATTCGAGCGACGCGTGTGGGATCGCGTCGTGAGTGATCGGATTCGAGAAGGTCCACCAAAAATTCAAGGGTCTTTGAGAATTGATGGTGAAGATGCAAGATACATCTTTGTAAATCTGGATTCATCTTGGTGCTTCGAGAAGTCGACCAAAAGGCCGCGACACATCTGTCGTAGATTTGCGAGAGTGGTCAAAGTTGTCAGAAGGGTTGAGAAGGTTCACTAGAGGCGAGGGCAGTTGGCCAGTTTTCCCTCGACTGTCGGAGTGAATACCAAGGTTTCACCACACGGTGGGCCGTTTGTGTAGTAACAGAAATGCCCACTCGTAAAGATTAGGCACTCGTGTATGTCTGGAACGTAACATTTTGGGTCTGAATAATTGAAGATCCCCTTCCTTGCCCTTCCCCTGCCTCTAAAATATGTGTTTTGGCAATGCGTTGGGAAGTGTAAATGAGGAGGCTTAAGATAAACACTAGTACATTGAACCCTAGAACAATGCAAGGGGATATTACAATGTATTGGTTTTTGTATCCATCCAATACAGTTTTTTGCTTCACTCTTTGAACACAATTGACAAGGTTTGGGAAGGGGTTAGGAGAATGTTGGACATTGGGTCCCTGTTACCTTGATGCTATGGACCGGATGCGTCTTTGAGGTTGCAAGAACAACATGAAGATATACATTCTAACTTATCTGCCGATACTCTTAGATTGAATTCCAGAAGCGAATGGAGAAATGATGGATATGTAATATACAAGTAATCTCTTGTGGTGTCCGTCAGCTTGATCCTCCAATATCGTTTCCCGATTCATTTTCACTTTTGTGAGGAGGAGGACAGGATTTGGGGGTCTCCACCCCCAACCCTCCAAGTGAAAACTGTAATGTGGCACTGTTTTGGAGAAAGTAGGTGGGTTGGGTTCAAAATGCACAAGTGTCTTGAACCTTGAAATGATGGAAGGACTGCACTAGTGCATTGCATTGCGTGTCTCTCCAAAATACTCCTTGATTCACTCCCCCAATACAATTATACTATGCTGGGGAAGGAGTAAGATTTGACATCAAGAGCATGTTGCCTTGATGCCAAGGACACGATGCAGCATGATGGTTGTAAACAATTCGCGTAAACATACACACTATATTGACTAATCATGCTCTCAAATCAAATACCAGAAGCCATTACAGAAACGATTCAAAGAGTTGACAGTAATTACAAGAGCATACCCCAGTGATTCTTAACTTAGAATTTAATACTTTTGGAAGAAGTTGATATAATACTGTTCTTTCTTTGAATGAATTTATAAGAACACTAAAACAATTGCAACCCTGTTTGTACGAATTTAAGGTTCTAGGGTAGAAATTACAATATTATCCTACCTTGGTTATTGTAGTACTACTTGGGCTAAAACAGGTATGTCCTGGTGGCGTGCAATCCGTTTGATGTTTGTGGCACACAATTTGTTTGACGGCGCACAAAAAGAGTGGTGTCAGTGCAGCGACTACTGACAGCCATTGGTGCACTGACACCGAGACCGACCAATGTGCAAAATAAAGGATCACTAAAATTGAGCTTGACCAATGTACGAATTTAACGATCAGGGTCTACCCGAATTTGTTCAATTAGGGTCACATAAATAATTACAAAGGTAAAGAAGTATGCGAGTTTTAGGATCACATAATTCATAAGAATCCATTGTACGAATTTAAAGATCACTTGGGTATCACTCGTAACTTCCATAAGCTACAGTTTCCAGTACTCTTCCTCAATACACATTCACTTTTGTAGGAGGAGAGTTGGGGGTGTTTAGAATCCCCTCTTATCCCATCCAAAGTGAAAAGTGTAGTGCAGTGGTGTGTTTGGAAGTATTGCTGAAGAAGTGGCTGAAATATACACGTGTTTTGAACTAAGAAAACGTGTAAGGAATGGACTGTTTTGAATGTCTATCTGATACACTACCAATTTTTCTCATCGAATACAATCAATGTGCTTTGGAGAGGGGAGGGGTAATCAGACATTGGAACCCTGTTCCCTTTATTTGAAAGAAACAATGTTGAATGAGGGTGGCAATCAATCTTCAATCACACTGTGAATGTGTTATGCGCAAATCAAAGGTCATAAAGAATATTGGTGATAAACAAACATGTTTATCTCTAACCATATCTCTTATCTAAAATCTCCACTACACTTTCCCTGACAAACATCCTCTTTCATAGAGAGAGGGAGGGTGGATGGTACTTTGGCCTCCCCTCCTCCATGTACTACAGTGAAACATCTACTACAGCGGTGTATTCCGGAGTGTAGTTGGAGGCAATTCCATGTAATTCATAAGTTGAGAAAACTGTCATGAGCATAGAAGAATGCATCTTTGTATACTTTCACGTGTGTTTAAAATTCACTCCCCAGCTCACCCTCACAAACTTATCTCTGTGTTTTGAAGGGGAGAGGTAGGGGGATGGTCATCGAGGCCCTGTAAGGTCTTTTGAGTCATCTGGAAACATTGCGTCAAGTTATCTTGGTGCAGCACGGTGATTTTCTCTTTTTTCCATCCACTAACTTCTTGGTACACTTCAATGCTACACTCTTACAGTTGAAGAGGGGGTGGTTGTCCAATACCTTCTCATCCCCTTAAAGTGAATATTTGTATTTCAACAGTGTAGTCGAGTGTGTAGGGGGGTTTCTAAGAAATATGTGTTGTTTTGTAGAGTCATATGTAATCACATACAGAGTAGAAAAACATCAAAACCCTTTTGGAGAATGTTTCCGCCTCACTCCCGCAAAAGAATCTCAGTTTGGGAGGGAGATGGTGAAAGCCACATGCATAACACAAATGAGATTGAGTGAACAATGATGCTAGTCTGTTCATTGAGCTACCTACTACATGTGATACACTACCTACTACATGTGATACACTACCTACTACATGTGATACACTACCTACTACATGTGATACACTACCTACTACATGTGATACACTACCTACTACATGTGATACACTACCTACTACATGTGATACA
>SZWC01022172.1:10770-21643 GCA_023375785.1 Penium margaritaceum | reverse complement strand
ACACACACACACACACACACACACACACACACACACACACACACACACACACACACACACACACACACACACACACACACACACACACACACACACACACACACACAAGATTGGGCGCTCCAAGGATTTTGGAAGTTCAGGGGTTGAGTGCCGTAGTATCGCGCTTAATCGTAAGTAAGATAGTTGTAAGCATTTCCAAACCCGGTAATTTACCCATTTTTTCTTGTTCTGTTGTGGTAGAGAAATCAATTGATTTTGTTGCTGAAAGAAGGCGGAAAAAAAATTGCCGGAGATGTGTTCAAGTGTACATCCGTAGTGAGCAGGGATGGTAACGGTGGTACCGTACCCCTTTTCGAGCGCGGTTTTGTACCGCGGTACCGATTTTTTTTTGCGGTACTGGTACGGTATCGGTACTCAGCCTGAGGGATACACCTCTTCTGTATTGGGGTACCGTACCGCGGTATTGTACCATGGAACTTTCAAACTGAGAGAAAAGAAATACGGTTGTACTGCATTCTACCCTCTTTTCTTATATAGAAGTGATTTTCTGTGATTGTTCACACTGTTTTTTTCCGCGGTACTTGAATGTCACCGAAGTTCTGCTGGGTTCACATCTACGGTGCACTATGTAACGCGGTACTCATTGAAACCCACAGTAGTTTACTACTACAGTAGGTAACGCGATACCGGTACCGGTATCGGTAGTGACCCGCAAGAAGACTAGGGTATCGCGATATTGAGTACCGCCGTACCAAAGTACCGTGGTACTTTGGCCCTGTGGTACTCAATACCGCACTTTGCCGTCCCTGGTAGTGAGTGCAACTGACGCTTGGACGTCGATAATGTCCAAGCGTCGGGGGCTGGAGATGTGCTCGCTGCAACGCTTGACTCGTCAAAGTTGTGGAGAGTGCCTCTACGGACTTGACAGGACCTTGTGTTCCAATTTTTCCTGGGCGTGAAATCACCCAATTCTAGAATGGTACATAACTTGTTCCCAGTTGTTTGAAATAGCGTGATTAAAAACACCTCCGTGAAGACACTTGCAAATTATTGCAGTAATACGGTAATGAAGCAAAGAGTTTCAAGTAGCAAGACATTGAGCGAACGAGCTCCGAGCTCGCTGTCGCTTGATGCCCTTGAGACCAAGGGGTCTCAAACCAACCCACCCACAGTTGGAAATAGTCTGGGAGCCTAGCTGTCAGACAAAGTTTTCGTAGCACCAGTTCTGGGAACAACCCGGCTACACACTCTCACAGCACCAAGCCAACAGTTTCAATAAGGGTGGAATTCATAAGTCAACGTTGTGTGCGATGTAAGCTATTAATGGGTTGTGAGAAATAATGCAGGTATCAAATCATTGCGAGAAAGCAACAAGCCTTCCACGCGGTAGGTTAAATGACTCATCCGGGAAGCGAGCTCAAGATATAACTCCGTAGCCCATGCGCTATTCGATGACACTTGAATACTAATAGAGGAGAACACATTTGAAGAACCTGCAGCTAATCCCCAAACCAACTCCAGAGGCTCGGATGCCCTACTTTTGAAAGCGATTGCTATGCACAAACAAAGTAGTGGGCCGGGTTCGATGCATTTGTACATATGTAGCATTTCCTTATCCGATGAATAGGAGACCTGCATCGCTGAACATGACACGTGTTATCGGATGTCTTTTTACCGAATGGGCAAGCGCCATCGATGACGCCCATGTGGGCATGAATTTTGTACAGGTCAACTGGTTCTACACATGATCGGCATACTTTTTGTGACGTCATCGCAGAGGCAAGAGGCAAAACCGAAAGCAAAAGGCCTGTTTGAAGCGCAAACCTTTGTATGTGTTGGTTTTTTTACACCTCTCATTGTACTCTGTTGTGTCTTCCCGGATTGTGTACATCAGCGTGAAAATGACTGACAGCGAGACGGGACGCTGCTCGAGCGTCATCCAGTCAAGCCGACGCGTGCTGAGGTCTACACGCGTCTTGCTGGAGCCTCTTCCCTAGGTGTGAGACGTTCTCAGCTCCATCAACAGACCTCCACAGCAGTCACGCCGTTGGCGGTCACTACCTTCGTGGTTGCTGCCCGCACCCGTCCTGTGCTAGATCTGACTGCGCCATTGTACTTGCAACTTCACGTCTAGTTTAGGGTCCGAGTTTCATGTTTTTCGGACACAGTTGAGTTTGGGGTGATTCTGGCCTAGGCACCACCAGGGTTTAGGTGGCCATAACTCCTTGCAGCTATTTTTCTGGATGATTCTGACCGCACGACTGCGTTTGCAGGGTGGGTCTCTTGGCATGGTCCACTCTTCAGGGAAAACTCGATGCCCGGGTTTCGGCCTGTCGGCTGTGGTAGGGCTCAGCGAGAAAACCGTGCTTGCCAGAAAATAGGTCATTTTTGTGATTGGCTGGTAAGCTGAGTAACAAGCTCTACAGAGCTGAGGGAGAGCTAGTTCTTGGAGGAGTCTCCCATTGTTGTTTATTCTCAGTTGCTAACGACACATTGCGCAGTTCTGTCTGCCTTTCTAATGCTAACTCCTCAGCGTGCAGCTTTTCTCTCACAAGTCTCAGAGTAGCTAGAGGGGACAGCAGTGCAAAGCAACGAGCATAGGGCCATGCCAACTCCAACCGTGCTGTAGCCCCAACCAACCGCTCTAGACTAGTCTCTAACTTGGTATCAGAGATAGAGCATAGTAGAAGCAGCAGATCAGAGCAGCAGTGAGGTGTACAGGTCCCAGTGTACGTCGACGGTCACAGAAACGTGCATGTGCAGATGAAACCCTGCCGGATTTTTCTTGGCAGAGTTAGCCCGCCGGATGGCATTGTCAAAATGCTCACATCTTGGGGGAAATGCTGCCGAAATTATTCTGGCAGCACTGTCACCACGACGACGGTAGCGTTGGCGGACTCGCGGCCGGGAACCGACGGGTGACAACGTGACAGCACCGATGCACGCGGCGACGGCGCTAGACAAGGGAAGTCCCCTGTCTCCCTGCCTTCTCCCTTTCCCTTGCTACTGCTGCCGCAATAGCAAATGCAACTACAACAACAGCAGCAGCCTCTGCTACTACAGTAGTAGTAATAGTAGGAGCCGCAGCAACAAATGCAACTTCAACAACAGAAGCAGCCGACATCGCCGTAGTAGTAGCATCAACAGCAGAAGTAGAAGCAGCAATAACCCACGGGCTTTGTCGCCAACTACGCTGGCTCACCAAACCCTCTGGCCGCCATTCACCAGTAGCTTGGAACGCTGACGTAGCAGCTTGAAGCACTACAACCGCCAACACCGTAGAGCCATACTATTGTCCCAGTGCCCTTCCTTCCACCTGGTCATGCTAGTCCCGTTGTTTTTGCCGCCACACACTAATTGACGCAACAGTACACCCAACGCCAATGTGAGACCGTGTCTTCAGTCCTTGGCCCCACTATGGGTGTCGGCCGCAGGCCAAAGGACTTTGAGCTCCCGCCCCTGTCGCTACAAGCCGGTGAGCAGTTCTAGAGCTAGGAGCTCAGCTTCTGTGTGTGGGCGCACGGCGAGGGCCTATGGCCATACTACATTCTGCTCTACGACTCCACCCAGGCCGACTAGGTGTACGATGCTGGTCGAGGCTTGCGTGCCCTTGTCCTCGTCGCCCCTCCAGCTGCATGTCTTGCTCTCGAGCCCTTCCTCGGTGACTTCACCACTGGCGGAACTCCAGACCCCACCACAACGTGGCACGTTCTCACACACCCGAATTGTCTCTCCAGCGAAGCCGAGACCAGCCGCCTGCTTCGGGCGATCAACTTCTCCACATTGGCGAGACAGAGTCGGTAAGCTCCTATTGGCAGTGGGCGGAGGACATCCTCCGCCGCCTGGACGACACTGCTCCTCCCCCTCTCTCTGCGCTCTTGACCATCAAGCACAGGGCCACCAACATCTTCGTCGACGTCTTTTTCCACTACTCCGAGGACGTCCTTGCCATGATGGTAGCCCAGGGCACCGTCATGCCCTGGGTATACAAGCTGTTCCTCAAGATTGAGGAGGCTTGTTTGGAGTCGTACATTCAGGCGCACAGAGGCCCTCACCTCCCCTGTCGTCGCCTCTATGGCTGTTGCCGCCCCCTTTGCAGCTGCGTCCACCGGCTCCTCATTTTCAGGGAAGAAGAAGCGCAAGGGCAAGAAGGGCAAGGTCCAGCAGCAGCAGCCGAACAGGTCCAGTGGTGGCGGCTCGGTCTGCCAAAACTGTGGCCAGCCCGGGTACGGATGGTACACATGTCCACTTCTGAGGGAAGAGGCGCGCATCATCGCCACCATGCGACGCCAGCATGAGCGCTGTCTAGCTATGTCGTAGTCCCTAGTGTCTCCTCTCCGTCCAACAGCTCCACTCCTCCAACATCCGCCCCGGTCCCGTCGTCACCGGTCCTACAGCAACAACATTCGCAGCCGTCGGCGCCCCCATTCCTGTCGCCTGCACAACCCTTCTCCCTTCTCGACTACGGTGCTGCCATTCCATACTCCGTCTACACACCTGGGCCCTCCACTCGCGAGCGCCAGTTGGAGCAGTTCATCGCGCTTTAGCTAGGCCTCTCCCGCCCTCCCCCCAAGGGAAGTGCAAGTTGCATCACCTCATGTTCCCCTACCCCAACTTACATGACCAATTGTGCGTCGCGGTCGTGTCCTGCTTCCATGATAGACCCATCCTCTCCCGTGCCCTCCTGCCCTGCCCCTCTCTGTGACGAAGGCACATGGTTTGACGACTGGCACTCGCGTTTTACTCCCATGTCCATTGCGTCCGCGTCTCTTGCTTGCTGTCTTGTGATTGTAAGCGACCTGGCAACACCGGTCCAGGACCCTGCCCTGTATAATTTACTTCAGGGCTACACATAACATGATAGCCTCTTGTGAGGCTTTCAGTGTGCTTGGTCCGGTTACCGATGTGACCGGTGTCATGACGGGCTCTGGTCAGGTGTTACTTGCTCGCGTCGTCAGCGTCTTTTGTTTCCGTGGTTCGGCTAAAGATGTCTTTGTGACCGACGTCCACTTCATCCCTGGTCTTGAGCTCAAGCTCCTATTCGTGTGTGCCCTTGACCGCATGCGCATAGACGTACTGCACTCGCGTGGTGTTGGCACTGTGTCGTTGCGTCTATCCGGTCGTGTTTTTTCCTGCATGCCACCGCTTGTGGTAACTTGTGACTTGTGCCTCGTCTGTCCACACTTCCACCTGTCCCCTCCCCGTCGGCTTACACCGGCCACGTGTTTGTTACCATCATGCTCTCTCTGTACCACATACGCCTCATGCACCGCCGCCTCTACCACGTCCACTCTGTTGTCATCGATAGCATGCTCCACACCCATCTAGCCAAGGGCCTTGATCCAGCCTCTTTTCCCTTGCCGTGTCCCACTAAGTAAGCTGATTGTGCTTAGGGAAAGATGCACCAATCCACTTGTCCTCTGTCCTCCTCTCGTGCGTCCGCCCCTCTCGACTTGGTCCATTCTAATGTCATGGGTGCCCTTCCAACAGAGTCCGCCGGGGAGCACGGACACTATGTCCTGACCCTCACCGACGACTACTCCCGCTACCATTGGGTCTTTTGTCTTCGGCATAAGAGCGATGTCTCTCCCACCATTCGGATCTGGCTTGTCCGTGCAGAGCGTGAGTGTGGTCGCCCTCTTCCCCGCTTCCCCTCTGATCGCGGTGGGGAGTTCATGGGGGAGACCACAATCTTCCTTGCCTCCCGTGGCATCCATCATGAGTAGTTGGCGCCTTACACGCCAGCCCAAAACGGCGTCTCCGAGCGGTAGAACCGTGCCATGGCTGACGCTGTCCACACCGTGTGTCAAGTCTGGTCTCTTTGAGGGTTTCTACTTTGAGGCCATGACTTAACACAACATGGGTCTGGAACCGGATTCCCCACGGACCCCTTCCCTACCAGTCCACGCCGTACCAGCACTGCTGCGGTGAGCGGGCTGACCTCCGCCCGGTTTGCGTCAGGGGCCGCGTGGCCAACGTCTGATTGCCCGCCCCACAACAGGGCGGCAAGCTTTCCCCCTGTGGGTATCCCCGCACCTTCCTCCATGTCTCGCGTCATTCCAAAGCCTAGCACTTCTGGGATCTCTCCCGTCAATGCATCATCGAGTCACACGATGCTCTCTTCTTTGAGGAGCTATTTCCTTGCGACCTCGTTTGCTCCGACTCGTCAATGTCCCTTTCATCGCGTGGGGGAGTGGTGAGGCCGTCCTCCATCCTGCTGCTTCGGGACAACACATCGCGTGCACCCGGGTTTAGGTGGCCATAACTCCTTGCTGCTATTTTTTTGGACGATTCTAACTGCACGAATGTGTTCATAGCGTGGTTTTTTTGGTATGGTCTAGTTTTTAGGGAAAACGGACGACGTCCGGGTTTTGGGCTGTCGGCTGTCTGGCAAGGCTCACCGAGAAAATCCTGCCTGCTAGAAAATAGGTCATGTTTCTGATTGGCTGGTAAGCTGAGTAACAAGCTCTACGGAGATGAGGAAGAGCTAGTTCTTGGAGGGGTCTCTCATTGTTGTTTATTGTCAGTTGCTAATCACACATTACTTAGTTCTGTCTGCCTTTCTGGCGTTAAGTTAACGCGTAGCTTTTCTCTTACAAGTCTCAGAGTGGCTAGAGGGGGCAGCAGTGCAAAGCAACGAGCGTGGGGCCATGCCTACTCCAACCGTGATGCAGCCCCAACCATCCGCTCTAGACTAGTCTCTAACTAAATGAAAAACCATTGAAAAGGTAAGCCTACTCAATTTTGCGTATCTCTTGCACTGGATGTAATGTCAACCTAAGTCATGGGTTTTTCGTCATATATGTCGATCAAAGGACGTCCATTGTTGCCGCCTGAGAAATGGACATGTAGTCTGGACGTACCAGAAGTTTGTGCATGGGGAGACACCATCCCACCACCTCCCTGAATCGACCTTCATGATACGTGGGTGGAGTGGACGAAGATAAAGCACATGTGGGACTAAAAGGAATGGGGACTACCCCCCGCCGACCCATTCAAACATGTTGGACCCTAGGTGTTAAGCCGGCCCCGTTCGATATGGTGTCCTCCTCACTGGCAGCCATGGATCCATCCGGACCCACTGTGGTGTGCTAGGCAATGAATCCTCTGGTCCGTGACATGATGCCTTCTGACATATGGGTACACGACCTATTGTGTGACTTCGAATGAATATGATATACCGTGGATGTGATACATTTCTTTTAGTTTGTCTATCTAATGATGTAAACCATGCGTCCAGGTCATTCTCACGATGAGTAGCAGTCAAATGCGGATTAATGTATGCAACTTCTTCCTTTTACATGAAAGAGGGGCGTGCCTCATTCAATATGACACCTGCCATGGGATTTCTTTCAGGCCAATGAGCAAGCGCCATTGGTGACACCTCTGTAGACAGGGCCGATGTCGGTACTACCGGTACCGCGGTACACCGCATTTTTGTGCCGCGGTATTGCAGTAACACGGTACGGTATTTTTTTAACTGTACCGGTACGGTATCGGTACTGGCCTGGCAGGGTACCCCTCTTCTGTACTGCGGTACCATACCGCGGTAGAGTAACCCGCCAGTCAGAATGTGAAAGAAAAAAACTTTGACAAGTAGTGGTAACGCGCTACAACTAAGTCAACGTAGTAGTGCGGATGAGTGTGCATTTGGACGCTCGCAATGGACTAGAAAGGATCGATTGTTGTTGTCCATAGTTCAGAAATCGGAAAGAGAATTCTGTAAGAGAAAGTCGAAGGTCGAGCGTGTGGATCGCATGGTTTGGACGTGACTGGTGTACATGTCATGCGTCTGTTAATGGGCGAGCGTGGCCACGATGATGGGCGGCTGTTGACCTTTTCCCTGGTATGGGAAAAACTCAAGGACCATCCCCCACACCTCCCTCCTTTCCGTGCCGTAAGAGCAGCTCCTGCACCTAGTAAATTGTTCATGCCCGGGGCTGGATTGTTTCCAGAATTCACATTTCTCTCATATATGCCTTTACAAGTGGAAGATGGTTCTCTCGAGTTCCTTCACAGGTTGTGATCGCAAAAATACCGTACTCCCGCCTTAATTTGCAAATTAATTAATTATAACTTTTTCGGGTCCGGCCCAGAAATTAGTTCTGGCTCTCTTGCTAGTGGGCAGAAATCATTTTGGATATGGCCTTCCAAAAATTCCGGTCCGTAAAGATAGATGGAGTTCGGCTCTTGGTGGATTCACCGTCGACGCAACAGCAACGCTTGCTTTGAGAGCACGTGGTGCGCAGTCTCCCACGGTGCTGACACAGCGAGCGACAGCACACCACACTCGAGCAGACAGCGGAGTGTGTGCGAGCTGGGGCTAGAACAGGTCGTTTTGAATTTATAAGTTCTCTTACTCCTTGACCCCCCCTAGCCAACGGCCAAAAATTCAGCCCCGGGTGCTCGAATAAAGGAGAAAGAAAATTCCTTCCCAAGTGACCTTCCGAGTTTTAGCGGCAATATAGTATTTTTTCAGAAATGAGTTATTGAGAAATGTGCGTACGTATTCTTCCAGACCCTGTTTCTCATTCCATGTTAGGTTGATGTAAAATAGTCGTGAGAAGACGTGGACGTAGTCGGGCTTTGGTGGGATGCCAAAAAACCCAAAATTTTACGCCCAGTTTTTGGTTGTCTACATTGTAGGAAGAGAGAGATATAGTTTTTCCTTTCACAAATGTAATGCTTGTTGGGATGAAGACCGAACGAAGATCTCACAACATTCCACCAACCCATACATCCCTCATCCTTTCCGTGTCCGTTATCTGATGTGAGAAATTTAAGTGCGTCGGCCAAACAGGGGTGGGTGCTGGCGAAAACACACGGACCAGCCCGTCCCATACCGACAGGGTGGTCCATGTGTTTTCTTCAGCACGTATGGACTCAGACCCGTGGTATACTGTTTTATCTTTCTTCCTCTGATGTGCAGTATTACCGTATACTGTGGTACACATTGAGTACCGTGGTAACGGAACGGTACCGTACCGTTGCTATCGTGGGAGCGTTACCGGTATCAGTACTAACCTCCCACAAAACTTGGATACTGCGGTACTGAATACCACGGTAGTCTCCTACTACGGTATTCAATACCGCGGTACCCAATGAACGTGGTATTAAAGCCCTGTCTGTAGGCATATATGTAGCCCCCAATAACCGGTACTTCCCCGATGCGTTTAAATTTTTGTTTTACGTCGTTGAACGGGCATGTTGCCAAAACCTTAGCTGATGTCCATTTCAAGTGCAAACTGTTGTATGAGCAACAATTGAAAAGGGAAGTCCATGGAGGTTTTCACTTCTCTTTCAATCTGCCTCATCTGAAGCTAAGTCATGTCTTGTCCGGATCCCATGACGCTCAAAGGAAGTTCATTACCGTTGCTCAAGAAATGGGGACGAGATCTGGATGTCCCAGAAGTGGGTGCATGGAGACTCATCATCCCGCCACCTCCCCTAATGGACCTTTATGATGCGTAGGCCGAGTGGACGAAGATCAAGCGTATGTGAGACTCCAAAGAAATGGAGACCACCTCCCACCGACCCACACGAGATGTGCTGGAGCCTGGATGTTAAGCTGCCCCATTGCCATCCGATATGGTGCCCTCTCCAATTGCAGTCATAGATCCATCCGGATCCACTGTGGTGTGCTAGGCTGTGAATCTTGTGGTAGCTGACTGTACGGGTATATCGGATACATTATGACCTCGATTGTGTTTACACAATACGGTATATACCGGTATTGTGTTTCCCGGTATTGTGTTAACCGGTTATGACCTCGATTGTGTTTCCCGGTGTTGTGTTTCACACTGAAACAAATGCAATCTAGCATGCAGGACACATGAGTAGACCCCCTCCATGTACATGGAACCAGATGGAATGATTTTGTTTCCCACATTTAACCATGTGTTGTTTGTTACAACAACAGCAAGGAATGACATGTTTGACACTCTGGCAATCCTCAAATGGACCTAGCATGCCATTTACAAGCCAGTGCTACATCTGGGGAGGGGGGGTGTGGATCCAACCTATGATGTCACACATGGGCACAACATGCCACGTCCTCTCATTGAAACCTGTGTATCTGGACACCCTGGAATTGGTCCACATGCAGGTTTGGCAGAAAACCTGTCATAGGGGCATGTAGGACCTGTTTGAATTGTGAACCTGCTTTTGGTTGTAACAAACTTTAGCATGGAACCTGAGAAGATTCGCAGAACTGCTATTGACTGCATGGTTCGGATATAGAACACGGGCTCCCATTCGATGAAGCTTGGAATGACTTGCCATCTTCCTATTCAAGCAAAGGCACATAAAAAATTTTTACGTACAGACTTAGGCATTTCATGAGTAAATGGACAACGGAAAACCACCTTGGAATCTGTTTTTGCCTGCAGAAAAGCAACAAGGTGCCCAAGGGACAAGAAGTATAAAGCAAGTACCGATAGTTGTTGATGAGTGAAAGTGCCATGGGCAAATGGTGTCTTTTATCAAACGTTGTGGGCAGATCATTGCCTTTCTTCTCAACGCCGGGCCGATGAGATTCACAATTTGCATTTTCTGAGTATCCGAGCTATATCATCCTTCCAAAAACACACAACGAGTGCAAACACGTGACTGTGGACTTGTTGTGCACCATAAGAAGAGCACAAATATTGGTTTTGTCTCTCTTCCACTCTTCATGAGATTGGCTCTCCACACAAAATCACAGCTGAGTTGCTTTCTCCCTTGATGATGGAGCAGTTGGCATCAAGGCCTTCCTCTGATCAATCACCTGCATCAGTGTGGTGAGTGTGCAACGAGGCCATTGGTCACAACTTGTCGGAGACACATAAACCAGCACTCCCCCATGACCCACAGCTCACACACACACACACACACA
>SZWC01022171.1:22912-42350 GCA_023375785.1 Penium margaritaceum | reverse complement strand
GCCACCAACAAAAAAAAAGAGAGAAATATATATATATATATATATATATATATATAAGTTTTGTTGCCTAAAAAAAAAAACGTTTTGTTGCCTTAAAAAAACACAAAAACAAAAGGAGGAAAACATAATCATTAGAAATACTTATTGGCGAGAAAAAAAAACAGTCTAAGGAAATACTTGCTTTAATGTTTTTCTCTATTTGATGGATCATTGATTTATAATTGTGTGCAAGGGTGGCCACCTTTTACTCCTCTTTTCTTGTGTTGGGGTGGTGTTACATGTAGAAAGGAGTGGGAGGGGAAGATATATTTTCTTTTCTTGTCCTGTCATTTAAAGAAAAAAAAAGGAGAAAAAAAAGAGAAGAAAGTGAAAGAGGCCTCAAAAAGAGCCCCAGAAAAAAAAAACAGAGGGGAGCCACCAACAAAAAAAAGAGAGAAATATATATATATATATGTATATATATATGTACGGCCCAAATTCCATTCCTTGACAAAAATGTGGTGGCGATAGGAGGTTGGGGAGTGGAGGCGAAAGTAGGGGATGAATTATTGTGCGGGCGTAAAGTGACTTGTTGTACACGTGACGTGAGTATTATTGTCATTATTGTGACCCCGTTGGACAAAAGGGAGAACGGGAGAAGTGTCGTTTGTTTGGAACCCACCATTGGCAGTGGGGTGTTTTTTTTTCGTGACGTGGCACCCCGCAGTCGTTTTGTGAAGTCACCCCAAGGTCACCAAAGGTGTGACTTGGGAGGGTTGTGCATTCAAAACTGTGTTGCATCATGCAAGTTTGATGTTGTGATGCAGCAATACATCGTGCACAGCTGTTGATGTGGTCTCGTGTGAAATCTCACAGTGGCAAAGGCACCTACTAATTGTAGTAGCCTAAGGCGGGGGACCCGTCCCTCTCCCTATCGGCGGCCAGAATTGCAAGTATGTTCTAGTGGAGGTATAACATCGTGTGAGGAAGTGGGTGGGGAGTGGGGAAGTAGGGTCCAAGTGATAAGGAAGTTGGGAAAAGGAGAGTTGGCTGACGAGTTGTCTAAGAAACTAAGACAGCTCTCCTTAAGAGAGTCGAGAAAGGGTGTGGTCGAAGAAGAAAAGAAGGGGAAGGGTGAGAAAGAAGGCGAGGGATCTAGTGGTCCTCCGAGAATGGCGATGCCATTTGTGGCATCGTTAGGAGAACCTGAATTTTATACAGGTGATCAGAGTAAAGCAGTGGTATGGGCAGAGAAAGTCCAAAGTCTTTTGGCACTTGGTTTCCAGAATGTGGGTGATGATTTGAAGCTTGGATATGTCAAGAGCTACTTGGGTGGTGTTGCAAGGGAATGGGCTTCGAGAGGCAACTTTGTGGACATGAGAGATTTTTGGCTGAGGTTTGAAGCAAGGTTCAAGCCAACCAATGAAGAGGTGACTGCTCAAAATTTGAGAAAGGTGGGTCGTCTCCAGCGAACTCAAGGACAGACGGCACGAGAGTTAGCAGACCAGATTTGCCACCTGGTAGCAACATTACCAACCTACCCAGAAGCAAAGATGGTGGATCATTTTCTTGCTGCGCTTGATCTAGTTACAAGATCTGCAATCATTCCAACGCAGCCACGCACCTTGGAGGCTTGTGTCAGTGCTGTGGAGTGGCATGAGTATCATGCAGGTGGATTACGCAACTATCAACAAGACGAAGCGTCGCAGCTGAACGTACACGATACAACATACATACCAGCACAAGCACGGGTGGGGATAATTCATCCACAACAGCAGCAGCAGACACAACAACAGTAGCAAACGCAAGACCAGTTGACGCAACAACAGCAGCAGCAGCAGCCGACGTGGGAGGAGATGCGGCAACTGGCAGCACAAGTAGAGAAGATGCGACTCCAACTCGCACAAGTGCAGCAAGTGGGACCAACGACTCCTGTGAACCCGGGGCGACCTTCAGTGCTCGGTGGGCCCCCTCCATACCAAAGGCCCCAAGTGTGCTACAACTATAGGAAGGAAGGCCATATCGCGCGCTTCTGTCCAGCAGTATCCCAGCCGCCACCAGCCAACTATGCAGCAGCTCAAGAAATGTCACCAGCTGCGCGCATTATAGCAGGGCTTACACCTACTGGTGCGAATGTGCCGCATGGACGTGCTTCTCACTATGCGGGGGCGAAGGAGCCTTCAGTAGCAGCACGCATCATTGGACGTCTTGGGGGCCCAACAGCCACCATAGCAGCCACTACAGCGGCGGCACGCGAGGCGCAGGGGGTTTGGCCAAATGCGTGTGGCACAGGAGCATCTGCAGCAGCATCATCATCTGCCCCAACAGCATTAGCATCATCATCTGCAACAGTCATGAAGATCGGAGGAGCCGAGCTTTCCTATCCAGCAATACAGAGGGATCACCTGCCAACCAAGCCAGGGAGGGCAGACATTCCTTTCATCTTGGAGGAGGCAAGGGCCATCCAGGCGGGTCGAGTGCAGCAGGGGGCGTCTCATCCACTTCGAGACCGTCAGGCAAGGAATGATCGAGGACCATACAAGGGAGGTGCAGGGGTCATGCCCAAGGTATCACTGGTGGAGCAGATGAAGACCACACCAGTGAAGGTGAGCATGTGGAATTACATCCATGACTGTCCTGCTGCACGAGAGGAACTGGTGGGGTTGCTTGTGGGTGATGGAGCTGGTGGAGGAGAAGGAGGACAGGAAGCAGGACGAGCAGCACCAGCAGTAATTTTGGCAGCAGTAGTTGGGGAGGAGGGACTGAGGGGAGAAGCTAAGCGTAAAGGGAAGAAAAGGGTTTCCGAGGGTCCGGCTGAGGGGGGTGATGAAGAGGCAGCAGAAGTGGCAGCGGCAATTGCAGCTGTTGAGGACGCGATTGCTGTGGAGAAAATAGCAGGGGAGGATAGGAGGGCGGTGGCTGAGGCGATGGTGGCAGGGGGGAAGACACCTATCTTCTCTGTATGTCTCACCTCTGTTTGGATCGGCCCGCATGAGTTTGAAGGAATTGTTGACTCAGGGGCTAGCACCACAACCCTGTCGCAAATCATGGCGAGGCTCTTGGGGCTGCTAGATGTGGTTGAGCCGAGCAACGTACGCTTCCAGATGTCCAATGGCGGTGAGTTCAAGCCTTGGGGCATGATTAGGGGCGTTCCCATCCGGATTGGTGAGCTGACGCTGGATGTGGATGTAGCAGTAACAGCAGCCATGAGCTATGACTTACTTTTGGGTAATGACTGGCTTTTCCTTGCGAAGGCAGTCATTGACCAGGACAAAAAGGAATTGCGCTTCCGATTGTCTCCAACAGAAGTGGCATCTGTGCCACTAGAGTGTGGCATTGTGCCACGTAAGGCACGATCTCCACTTGAGCAACCGCAGATGGTCACATTCTCCGTCGCAGCACCATTGGCAATGTGGGAGGCAGGAATGGTGCATGGTGTAGGAGGACAAGCAACAACAGGCAGGGAACAGAGGATGCAGAATGGATCGTCGCAGCAGTTGGGAATGGTAAGAGTGGAAGCAAGAGAGGAAGAGGTGAACGAGGAAGGAGAGGAAAGCAATGATGAGGAGCATGCATCAGAGGAGTGTGTCTACACATACCTGGACCCAACGGTGGATGAACAACTTGAGCCAGAGCTGCAGTGGCTCTACGACTATGCTCATCGCAGTCCTAGTTATTTCCAGTCTTACTACTTCAGGAGGGCGGAACGCAATGTGACAAGGGCCATTCGTATCCGAAGAAGGCGGTTGGCAGCAGCAGACCAGGAGGAACATCTTATGGAGCAGCAGATGAGGGAGGATCTTGGAGATGCAGGAGGGGGTTATGCACCATCAACCTCGTTGGTCTTTCCCAACACACAGGAAGACATCGCAGCAGAGATACCTCGATCCGAGGAGGCAATAGAGGCACAAGGCTCACATGTGCTGCAGAGGGTCACCAACGTGTCGACTTGCTCAAAGCTCATGGGAGGATGGTTAGAGGAGAGCGACAAAGAGGGTGAGTCTAATGGGGGTATGCCTGAGGGAAATGATATGGGCCTTGGAACTGCCAGTGAAGGGAGAGAGGATGGAGCAGAAGAGGATGAAGAGGTGATGGCTAAGAAGGCTGTGGAGGAGGAGGCGGTGGTTGTTATTGAAGAGGGAGCAGAAGCAGCTCGTATGGATTTCAAGGAGGGTCAGAAGGAAGAAGTTAAAGAAGAAGTAGAAGGAGAGGATGAAGTGGGAGGAGACATGGAGGTAAGAGGAGGGAAAACAAGAGTGAATGGAGCTGACAGGGATGGGAGAGGAATGGAGGGAGCACAAGAGGAAGGGAGTATGGAAGCACAAGATGAAGAGAGGGGAGCAGGAGACAATGAGAGGGGAGTAGAGGATGGTGAAGGGGAAGCAGAGGATGGTGAGGAGGTACCTGAGGAGGGTGATGTGCCGGCTATACCTTCTGGCACAAGTGAAGCAGCGGTTAGGGAAGCAGCATCCGCAGAGAGTCACTTCGTTCATCGAAGGACTACACGACGCGCACAGTTTGCACGGAGGACAACGGGTGGTTTACACCCTTGGCCTCGACCAACAAGGGTGGAGGAGAGCACCCTGGCAGATCACCTCACCCATGTCATAGAGAGGCGTACAGAAATCTATGACCGTAGGTATCCTCGTGAAGGGCCAGATGCGGATGCATTGGAGTTTGCACGCTGGAAGTATGATGAGATGAAGTGGGAGCTACAGGAAATGGATTCTACGAGCAATGAGGAACTGAGAGATTATGCATGGCAACGGGTGATGGATATGGGGGAAGACACTCGCACCAGAGGATTCTGCTTGGGGTCCTTCATTGCAGCGGTTGAGGAGGTGATATATGTCAAGGAGCAGCAGGAGGAGCAGAGGAGGGGGGCATGCATGCCCTCATCGCGCCGAGTTCATGCATGGGATGTTGGGGAGGATGGCGTTGGAGACTTGCAAGGCGAGGACGATGGCATGATAGAAGGCTACAAGATGCTCTCCAAGTTGGCACGAAGTGAGTTGCAACTCATTCATAGGAAGCATCGCAACTTCAACGTGGGGGCTGCTATGAGAAGCTTCCTTACCGAGCAGCCCATTGCTGACCGGGTTGCACTTGCTCAACTCCTCCTGAAAGCACTTGAGGGAATGGGAGGCCTTGTCTCTTGGGAGACTTGGGCGGAGTTTTCAGCCATCACGGACGAGTTGGTGGAGGGGAATGATGACTCCCCCTCGCCATCTTCTTCCAGTGAAGCAACGGAGTCATATGCAGCTAGCGAGGCGGCTGAGTCTGTGAGTATAGATGGGGAAGCTGACTTCATGATGGGAGAGGAACTGGGGATTGATGACGAGTTGGAGCACGACAGAGTTGAGATGGAAGAGGATGTGGGATCACAGGATGAGGTATGCCATACCTTCACTATGCACCAGGATGGGGATGAAGGGCCTGGTTCTGGAGGAGGAATGGGAGATGTTGCAAGAATGAGGGGAGGAGTGGACTCCACAAGCATAGCAGCCACTAGTTCAAGTCATGATGAGGTCGGAGATGAGAGCGTACAGGAAGGAGGAAGTGGAGGTGGAGAGTACTTTAGGGAGGAGAGAAATGAGATACTGGGTGAGGATGAGATCGGTGAAGCAACTACGGAACGCATCTTCAACACCATCATAGCTGAACTACGTAGCAAAAGTCTGAGGAGTGAGGAGGGTGTTCGTTGGAATGCAACAGAATTAAGGAAACGTCTCCTTGGGGACCGCACAATCCTGTCAATGACCCAGTTGGGCACTCTTCATGCAGCAGTGGAGATAGTGGCAGTGGAGATTCGCAGCCGGGATGGGGAAATGGAGGGGAAGGCAAGGAGGGTTGCGACTGATCAAGCGTTTCTTGGAGTGGAAGAAGGTAAGGGGGGATGCTTTATGGAGCATAAGCAGGGTGGGTACCAGCTCTTGCAACAAATTGCTGAGTATGAGGCCAAACGGAGGATGGGGCTACCAACAACGAAAAGCATAAAGCTAGCTCTCCAGTGGGAGGTGAACAGCCAGTACTACGTGGACTCGTGGCCACTTGACTGGTTCATCGGCCGGCTTTGCAAGGGGTTGCAGGGTATGGGTGATCTGGTGGCTGCCGACACATGGGAGATCTTTGAGGAGGTGATGAAGAAGGGCCCACAGAAGGACAACAGTTTGGCTGCAGTCTTTGGATCATCCTCCAGGCCAGTGTCACAAATGGCTTCTTGGGTGGACATGGATGAGGAGATGGATGTGGATATTGAGACCATGGAGGTGGAGGGAGAAGCAATGGGAGTGAGAGAAGCTCTAGTGATATAAGCAGTGGAGGGTGAAGGGGGTTTTGAGCATGTGGTTGAGGTCTTTGGAGGAGAAGGAAGTGCTGATTACAAGGGGGACTCTGATGAGGACAGGGAGCCTTATGTCAAGGAAACTGACAAGTTGCTGAGTGCAGGCTTGGTGGAGGGAGAGATGGATAATGAGGATGATGGCAAAGAATATAGGGAAGAGTATGATGAAGCAGGGGTTGAGGGCCAGAAGCAGCAACAAGCAGTCTCCATGATTGAGCTGGTGGTGAATGATGCCTCCGTGCAGGTCCCAGTTTTTGCAAAGCTGACAAAGCAGCAGGGATCCGACCTCCAGGCCTTGTGCGTACGCTTTTCGCACATCTTCAGCTCAACGCCTGAGAAGATTGGGGATTGTGGCGTGGAGTTTATCATTGATACGGGTGACTCAGCACCAATCGCCACTCGGCCTTTCAGGATGTCTCCAAGGGAAAAGGAGGTGTTAGACGGAGAGATTCAGGCATGGTTGGACCAGGGAGTGATCAGGCCTAGCTCTAGTCCTTGGGCCTTTCCTGTGGTTATGGTCCCAAAGAAGGATGGGGGTTACCGCGTTTGCATTGACTATCGAGCACTAAATAAAGAGACAGTGGCTGATGCGTACCCTCTTCTCAGGATCGATGATGTAATTGATGCTGTGGGTGGATGCATGGTGTACAACACGCTTGATGCAAAGGCAGCATATCATGCAATCAGGATGGACCCAGGAAGCATAGCAAAGACAACATTTGTGACACACAGGGGGCTCTATGAGTTTGTCAGGCTACCCTTTGGCTTGAAGAATGCACCATCAGCTTTTCAACGCGTCATGAACAGGGTCCTACATGACATCACTTGTGCGGTACCTTACATTGACAACATCATCATCTTCTCTAAAGACTGGGACAGTCACATCTGTGACTTGGAGCAGGTGTTTTTACGTATGGAAGCAGCCGGGTTAGTTTTGAAGGCGTCTAAGTACAACTTGGGGGCAGACAAGGTGTTGTACCTGGGCCACGTGGTGGGAGCCGAGGGGGTAGCAGCAGATCCGGAGAAGGTGGCGGCAATTGCCAACATGCCTATACCAACGACCCCAACAAAGGTGCGCAGCTTCCTCGAACTTGCAAGCTGCTATCAAAGGTTCGTGAAAGACTTCGCAAAGATTGCCTGACCCTTACATGCGTTGACAAGGGTACAAGCACAGTTTGAGTGGACAAGAGAGTGCCAGCGCGCATTTGAGCAACTCAAGGAGGCACTCATGACAGCACCAATCCTTGTGTCACCAGATTTCGGCAAGCCCTTCATTGTTCAGACAGATTTCAGCTACCAAGGGATGGGAGCAGTGCTGGCACAGAAAGATGTGGAGAGGAGGGAGAGGGTGGTTTGCTATGCCAACAGGACATTGGTTGGGGCAGAGGTGAATTATCCACCTGTTGAGGGAGAGTGCCTGGCGGTGGTGTGGGTTGTGCAGCATTTTCGACCATACATCCACGGCTCTAAGTTCACTTTGGAGACTGACCACTACGCCCTTGAGTGGTTTCATACCATGAAGAATCCGACACAGAAGCTGGTGCACTAGGCACTTCTTCTACAAGAATACCAGTTTGAGGTCAGATATCGGAAGGGGACATCTGCAGGAAACGTGGACGGCTTGTCACGTCTTCCAGTGCAGGCTGCGGAGCAGCCCTTGGCATGTGAGGGGGAGGTGGAGACTGGTTATCCTCTTATGGGCAGCTTCATGATGCAAGCAACCGAAGCAGAAGCAGCAGATGATGAGCAGCAGAGTGAGGGAGGTGAGGCTGGCAGAATGCAAGCAGCAGAAAGGAAGACTGATCAAGGACAAAGCAGCATACCATCACAGCCACTACATAAGGGGATGCAACAAGTAGCAGCCATGAATGGAAAAGGGATAGGTATGGAGGAAGTGGGAGAAGAGGGTCAAAACCAGGACCCCCAGCAGAATTTTTTTGATCATCACTTCGACACAGTATGGCAAGTAGAGGAGGAGGAGAAGGCCGTTGATGTCACTCATGACGTTAACCTTCTTATCAACCTGAAGAAAGGAGATGTAATCTCAACATCGAGTGACAAGGAGAAGCGTCGAGTGCGGACGAGAGCTCAAAGATTCTATGTCGAGGGGGATCAGCTCATGCACCTACCGACTGGGAGGTACCCCGCACGACAAGTACCACCTATTCGGCAGCGGGAGGAGATTGTGGTAAATGCTCACAAGATGGGCCACTATGGGGTGGAAAGGACGGCAAGTATGGTGAGTGCTAGCTTCTATTGGGCAGGCATTCTTCGCACAGTGAGGAACATCGTTCTCTCTTGCCAGGGGTGTGTCTTCACGAAGGCAACCTTCACCCTAAAGACGCCTTTGAAGCCTGTATCAGTGGTGGGACCATGGCACAGGTTGGTGGTGGATCTCACAAAGCTACCACCGACGCTGAGTGGGAACCAATGGGTGGTGGTGGCGATTGATCAGTTCACCAAGTGGGTGGAGGTGAAAGCACTCCCACGGAAGACAACAACTCTTGTAGCAGACTTTTTGCTGGAAGACGTGATCTGCAGGCATGGTGCACCAAGAGTGGTGCACTTTGACCAGGGAGGGGAGTTCCAAAAGGAGGTGAAGGCATTGCTGTAAGCGTGGGATGTCTACATTGAGTTATCAACTCCAGAACATCCACAGTCATCAGGGCTGGTGGAGCGTTTCAATCGCACCCTGAAGGCAGTTTTGGCAAAGACAGCGGCGATGCACGGCATGGAGTGGGATCGGGTGCTCCACTTGGTGGCGGCTGGATACAGATTTGCAGTACAGTCATCCACTAAGTTCAGCCCATTCTACTTGACCTATGCAAGGGAGCCCCGGTTGAGTTTGTTGGGTGAACAGGCGTTCGGGGAAGTGCAATTGGGAGAAGCAACCGAGCAAGAAGTGGTGGAGTACGTGGCTGAACGTGCAGCTGATGTGCGGGCCACTATCTCGCAGGTTTGGCAGAATTGTGATCGTGTGGCAGCGACACAGCGAAAGCAGTATGATGCAAGACGCAATGCGCCTTCAGAGAAGAGTAAGGTGAAAGTGGGAGACTTGGTGCTGTGGAATTCTTCGTAGGGAGGAGGGAGGATGAAGCGGGAGAACTCAGTGCAAGGATTGTGGATGGTTGATGAGGTGTACACCGATGGGTGTGTCAAGCTCATTGGGAAGGATCCAGCCGGGGGCTTTGTCACCAGTCTGGAGAACGTATATCTTGTGAATGATCCTGATAAGCACTTCCGGTGGGTGAGCTCTATTGCACCAAGTGAGCACATGTGGGAGAAGCTCAAGAAATGGAGGAAGCGTACAGCTCTCGTTGGAGAAAGGAGTGCAAGGACACTAAAGCAACAAGTCGGTGTTGAGCAAGTGGGAGGAGAGAGTGATGATGAGATTGAGAACTTTCCCCTACGAAGGTACCTCTCAACAACTACAACTTCTCCAACCACAGAGGACAAGACAGCAGCGAAAGAGGTGGATCCTAACGAAGAGACTACAGATGAGGTAGAGGAGGAGGTTGGGCAAAGAGGGGATGGTGTCCAGGATAAGGGAGATGCACAGGAGAAGCAGCAGGTAGAAGCAGGAAGGGGGCCGTCTCTGACTATCAGTGAGGGGCTAGAAGGCATATCGATCGCACCAAGAGGCAGGGATGATGGGGGCAAGGAAGGGAAGGAAGTGAGTATTGTAACAAGTGGGCAAGTTGATGGATGGCGAGTTACAAAGGGGAAGCGGAGCGGAAAGGAGAGTACAAAAGGAGATGAGCAAGGAGAGGCGAGCAGTAAGGGTAAGAGGATGAAAGAGGGAGGTGGTGTGAGCATGGGTGATGCTCAACCGCCACCAGAGTAAGCGAAGGAGTATGGGAGTGTCCAATGGAGGACATCCCAAGGGGAAGCAACATGGAGGAGGAGAAGAGCGAAAAGGGGAGTCTGCTAGGCCTGGGTTTTAATGCAAGGTGGCCCTTATGGTACCGATGCTTTTCCCCAGAAGAAAAATGGGTAGTCCCCTTGAAGCTATAGGACTCTTTCTACTTAAGGTAGGGATGGGGTTATGAACTGCGGAGCAGCTCCCTTGTGAGGGGGAGGTTACAGCTGTAACCGGAAGATACCAAAAAAAAACAAGAGAGAGAGAGAGGGTGACGCGTACGGCACGACTGACGGGGAGGTAGCGTTTTGTACACGGCACGACGGGAGGTATCGTGCAAGAACAAGGAGGAGAGGGGGGGGGGTTTGAGAAGATTCGACGGGAGAGAAAAATGAAACAGAGAGGAGGAAGCGTGGAAGGCAAGAAAAGAATGTCCGGAAAGTGGCTGGAACCCGCTGGAAAGGTGACTTGCGCGCCCGAATCGCGTTTTGGGACAAGACTAGGCTAGGTTGAGACTCCTTTGTTACTAGACCTATATAAGTAGTAACTTTCATGTACCATTTTTATGTCTCAGAATTATTCAACTCTACTCTTCCAACACCTGTGCCCAGACATTGTCATCTTGTCTAAGTGTGAGAGACATCACTTCGTCACTGCTAAGAGGAGGAGGAAGTCAGTTTCCAAGCCAGAATTCTGTCGAATTCTTCTAGAAGGTTAGAAAGTGAGAGGGGGGATTTATGCAACGGATTTCTGCACAAGACCGAAGGCCCAGACTACAGTACGTGCAATAGACCGAGGCAAACGCGGGCAAGCGTGGGGCGGCAAGAGAGCGCCGAGACGTCACGTGAGGCTACGCGACTCTGCAAGGTGAGCGTGGGTGACTGGAGTGGGGTTTGAAGGGGTGGGTGCAGGGTCGGTTGGGACAGGAACAAGAAAAAAAAAATGACTACGCGTGGAGAGGAAGAGGAGCAAGGGACTCAACGCAACTTATGAGGTCAGCATCAACCCGCAAAGAGGTGAGTGGGCTTTGATGTTTTCTTCCATCTCTAAATTAAAAAAGAAAAAGAAAACAAAAGGAAAAAAAGGGAAAGGGGACATTTAACAAAAAAAGAGGACATTGAGGAATCTTGTTAAGAGGTGTGGATGCTTTATATTCGGAGGAAGATTCCAAGGAATCATTCTATAAAACTCATGCACTGTGGAAAGAGACTGATAGAGAGAAGAATTTTGCCGACATTCTAGCGCCCTCTGCTGGGGAGTGTCGGGTGGGACTGGGTGCCAAGAGCCACGCACAGTCAATCCGCTGCGCTTGTGCTGTCTTTTGGTGTCTAGTGGATGGGACGTTTGCATTTGCCCTAGAGTTTTGGTCATGTCAGAGTGAAAAAAAAAATTGGTTCTTGGTTAGTCATTTTCGTTGGTGGGTAGTTTTCTTGGTATCAGAGCCAGGTTGATTGGCGAGAAAAAAAAAACGTTTTGTTGCCTTAAAAAAAAACACAAAAACAAAAGGTGGAAAATATAATCATTAGAAATACTGATTGGCAAGAAAAAAAAACAGTCTAAGGAAATACTTGCTTTAATGTTTTTCTCTATTTCATGGATCATTGATTTATTATTGTGTGCAAGGGTGGCCACCTTTTACTCCTCTTTTCTTGTGTTGGGGTGGTGTTACATGTAGAAAGGAGTGGGAGGGGAAGATATATTTTCTTTTCTTGTCCTGTCATTTAAAGAAAAAAAGGAGAGAAAAAAAGAGAGAAGAAAGTGAAAGAGGCCTCAAAAAGAGCCCCAGAAAAAAAGAGAGGGGGGCCACCAACAAAAAAAAAGAGATATACATACATACATATATATATATATATATATATACGGCCCAAATTCCATTCCTTGACAAAAATGTGGTGGCGATAGGAGGTTGGGGAGTGGAGGCGAAAGTAGGGGATAGATTACTGTGCGGGCGTAAAGTGACTTGTTGTGCACGTGACGTGAGTATTATTGTCATTATTGTGACCTCGTTGGACAAAAGGGAGAACGGGAGAAGTGTCGTTTGTTTGGAACCCACCATTGGCAGTGGGGTGTTTTTTTTTCGTGACGTGGCACCCCGCAGTCGTTTTGTGAAGTCACCCCAAGGTCACCAAAGGTGTGACTTGGGAGGGTTGTGCATTCAAAACTGTGTTGCATCATACAAGTTTGATGTTGTGATGCAGCAATATATCGTGCACAACTGTTGATGTGGTCTCGTGTGAAATCTCACAGTGGCAAAGGCACCTACTAATTGTGGTAGCCTAAGGCGGGGGACCCGTCCCTCTCCCTATCGGCGGCCAGAATTGCAAGTATGTTCTAGTGGAGGTATAACAACGTGTGAGGAAGTGGGTGGGGAGTTGGGAAGTAGGGTCCAAGTGATAAGGAAGTTGGGAAAAGGAGAGTTGGCTGAGGAGTTGTCTAAGAAACTAAGACAGCTCTCCTTAAGAGAGTCGAGAAAGGGTGTGGTCGAAGAAGAAAAGAAGGGGAAGGGTGAGAAAGAAGGTGAGGGATCTAGTGGTCCTCCGAGAATGGCGATGCCATTTGTGGCATCGTTAGGAGAACCTGAATTTTATACAGGTGATCAGAGTAAAGCAGTGGTATGGGCAGAGAAAGTCCAAAGTCTTTTGGCACTTGGTTTCCAGAATGTGGGTGATGATTTGAAGCTTGGATATGTCAAGAGCTACTTGGGTGGTGCTGCAAGGGAATGGGCTTCGAGAGGCAACTTTGTGGACATGAGAGATTTTTGGCTGAGGTTTGAAGCAAGGTTCAAGCCAACCAATGAAGATGTGACTGCTCGAAATATGAGAAAGTTGGATCGTCTCCAGCGAACTCAAGGACAGACGGCACGAGAGTTAGCAGACCAGATTTGCCACCTGGTAGCAACATTACCAACCTACCCAGAAACAAAGATGGTGGATCATTTTCTTGCTGCGCTTGATCTAGTTACGAGATCTGCAATCATTCCAACGCAGCCACGCACCTTGGAGGCTTGTGTCAGTGCTGTGGAGTGGCATGAGTATCATGCAGGTGGATTACGCAACTATCAACAAGACGAACCGTCGCAGCTGAACGTACACGGTACAACATACATACCAGCACAAGCACGGGTGGGAATAATTCATCCACAACAGCAGCAGCAGACACAACAACAGCAGCAGACGCAAGACCAGTTGACGCAACAACAGCAGCAGCAGCAGCCGACGTGGGAGGAGATGCGACGACTGGCAGCACAAGTAGAGAAGATGCGACTCCAACTCGCACAAGTGCAGCAAGTTGGACCAACGACTCCTGTGAACCCGGGGCGACCTTCAGTGCTAGGTGGGCCCCCTCCATACCATATGCCCCAAGTGTGCTACAACTGCAGGAAGGAAGGCCATATCGCGCGCTTCTGTCCAGCAGTATCCCAGCCGCCACCAGCCAACTATGCAGCAGCTCAAGAAATGTCACCAGCTGCGCGCATTATAGCAGGGCTTACACCTACTGGTGCGAATGTGCCGCATGGACGTGCTTCTCACTATGCGGGGGCGAAGGAGCCTTCAGTAGCAGCACGCATCATTGGACGTCTTGGGGGCCCAACAGCCACTGCAGTGGCGGCACGCGAGGCGCAGGGGGTTTGGCCAAATGCGTGTGGCACAGGAGCATCTGCAGCAGCATCATAATCTGCCCCAACAATACTAGCATCATCATCTGTAGCAGTCATGAAGATTGGAGCAGCCGAGCTTTCCTATCCAGCAATACAGAGGGATCACCTGCCAACCAAGCCAGGGAGGGCAGACATTCCTTTCACCTTGGAGGAGGCAAGGGCCATCCAGGCGGGTCGAGTGCAGCAGGGGGCGTCTCATCTACTTCGAGACCGTCAGGCAAGGAATGATCGAGGACCATATAAGGGAGGTGCAGGATCATGCCCAAGGTATCACTGGTGGAGCAGATGAAGACCACACCAGTGAAGGTGAGCATGTGGAATTACATCCATGACTGTCCTACTGCACGAGAGGAACTGGTGGGGTTGCTTGTGGGTGATGGAGCTGGTGGAGGAGAAGGAGGACAGGAAGCAAGACGAGCAGCACCAGCAGTAATTTCGGCAGCAGCAGTTGGGGAGGAGGGACTGAGGGGAGAAGCTGAGCGTAAAGGGAAGAAAAGGGTTTCCGAGGGTCCGGCTAAGGGGGATGATGAAGAGGCAGTAGAAGTGGCAGCGGCAATTGCAGCTGTTGAGGAGGTGATTGCTGTGGACAAAGTAGCAGGGGAGGATAGGAGGGCGGTGGCTGAGGCGATGGTGGCAGGGAGGAAGACACCTATCTTCTCTGTATGTCTCACCTCTGTTTGGATCGGCCCGCATGAGTTTGAAGGAATTGTTGACTCAGGGGCCAGCACCACAACCCTGTCGCAAATCGTGGCGAGGCTCTTGGGGCTGCTAGATGTGGTTGAGCCGAGCAACGTACGCTTCCAGATGTCTAATGGTGGTGAGTTCAAGCCTTGGGGCATGATTAGGGGCGTTCCCATCCGGATTGGTGAGCTGACGCTGGATGTGGATGTAGTAGTAACAACACCCATGAGCTATGACTTACTTTTGGATAATGAATGGCTTTTCCTTGGGAAGGCAGTCATTGACCAGGACAAAAAGGAATTGCGCTTCCGACTGTCTCCAACAGAAGTGGCATCTGTGCCACTGGAGTGTGGCATTATGCCACGTAAGGCACGACCTCCACTTGAGCAACCGCAGATGGTCACATTCTCCGTCGCAGCACCATTGGCAATGTGGGAGGCAGGAATGGTGCATGGTGTAGGAGGACAAGCAACAACAGGCAGGGAACAGAGGATGCAGAATGGATCGTCGTCGCAGTTGGCAATGGTAAGAGTGGAAGCAGGAGAGGAAGAGGTGAACGAGGAAGGAGAGGAAAGCAATGATGAGGAGCATGCATCAGAGGAGTGTGTCTACACATACCTGGACCCAACGGTGGATGAACAACTTGAGCCAGAGCTGTAGTGGCTCTACGACTATGCTCATCGCAGTCCTAGTTATTTCCAGTCTTACTACTTCAGGAGGGCGGAACGCAATGTGACAAGGGCCATTCGTATCCGTAGAAGGCGGTTGGTAGCAACAGGCCAGGAGGAACATCTTATGGAGCAGCAGATGAGGGAGGATCTTGGAGATGCAGGAGGGGATTATGCACCATCAACCTCGTTGGTCTTTCCCAATACACAGGAAGACATCGCAGCAGAGTTACCTCGATCCGAGGAGGCAATAGAGGCACAAGGCTCACATGTGCTGCAGAAGGTCACCAATGTGTCGACTTGCTCAAAGCTCATGGGAGGATGGTTAGAGGAGAGGGACAAAGAGGGTGAGTCTAATGGGGGTATGCCTGAGGGAAATGATATGGGCCTTGGAACTGCCAGTGAGGGGAGAGAGGATGGAGCAGAAGAGGATGAAGAGGTGATGGCTAAGAAGGCTGTGGAGGAGGAGGCGGTGGTTGTTATTGAAGAGGGAGCAGAAGCAGCTCGTATGGATTTCAAGGAGGGTTAGAAGGAAGAAGTTAAAGAAGAAGTAGAAGGAGAGGATGAAGTGGGAGGAGACATGGAGGTAAGAGGAGGGAAAACAAGAGTGAATGGAGCTGACAGGGATGGGAGAGGAAGCACAAGAGGAAGGGAGTATGGAAGCACAAGATGAAGAGAGGGGAGCAGGAGACAATGAGAGGGGAGTAGAGGATGGTGAAGGGGAAGCAGAGGATGGTGAGGAGGTACCTGAGGAGGGTGATGTGTCGGCTATACCTTCTGGCACAAGTGAAGCAGCGGTTAGGGAAGCAGCATCCGCAGAGGGTCACTTCGTTCATCGAAGGACTACACGACGTAGACAGTTTGCACGAAGGACAACGGGTGGTTTACACCCTTGGCCTCGACCAGCAAGGGTGGAGGAGAGCACCCTGGCAGATCACCTCACCCATGTCATAGAGAGGCATACAAAAATCTTTGACCATAGGTATCCTCGTGAAGGGCAAGATGCGGATGCATTGGAGTTTGCACGCTGGAAGTATGATGAGATGAAGTGGGAGCTGCAGGAAATGGATTCTACGAGCAATGAGGAACTGAGACATTATGCATGGCAACGGGTGATGGATATGGGGGAAGACACTCGCACCAGAGGATTCTGCTTGGGGTCCTTCATTGCAGCGGTTGAGGAGGTGATATATGTCAAGGAGCAGCAGGAGGAGCAGAGGAGGGGGGCATGCATGCCCTCATCGCGCCGAGTTCATGCATGGGATGTTGGGGAGGATGGCGTAGGAGACTTGCAAGGCGAGGACGATGGCATGATAGAAGGCTACAAGATGCTCTCCAAGATGGTACCAAGTGAGTTGCAACTCATTCACAGGAAGCATCGCAACTTCAACATGGGGGCTGCTATGAGAAGCTTCCTTACCGAGCAACCCATTGCTCATCAGGTTGCACTTGCTCAACTCCTCCTGAAAGCACTTGAGGGAATGGGAGGCCTTGTCTCTTGGGAGACTTGGGCGGAGTTTTCAGCCATCACGGACGAGTTGGTGGAGGGGAATGATGACTCCCCCTCGCCATCTTCTTCCAGTGAAGCAACGGAGTCATGTGCAGCTAGCGAGGCGGCTGAGTCTGTGAGTGTAGATGGGGAAGCTGACTTCATGATGGGAGAGGAACTGGGGATTGATGACGAGTTAGAGCACGACAGAGTTGAGATGGAAGAGGATGTGGGATCACGGGATGAGGTATGCCATACCTTCACTATGCACCAGGATGGGGATGAAGGGCCTGGTTCTGGAGGAGGAATGGGAGATGTTGCAAGAATGAGGGGAGGAGTGGACTCCACAAGCATAGCAGCCACTAGTTCAAGTCATGATGAGGTCGGAGATGAGAGCGTACAGGAAGGAGGAAGTGGAGGTGGAGAGTACTTTAGGGAGGAGAGAAATGAGATACTGGGTGAGGATGAGATCGGTGAAGCAACTACGGAACGCATCTTCAACACCATCATAGCTGAACTACGTAGCAAAAGTCTGAGGAGTGAGGAGGGTGTTCGTTGGTATGCAACAGAATTAAGGAANAGCGTTTCTTGGAGTGGAAGAAGGTAAGGGGGGATGCTTTATGGAGCATAAGCAGGGTGGGGACCAGCTCTTGCAACAAATTGCTGAGTATGAGGCCAAACGGAGGATGGGGCTACCACCAACGAAAAGCATAAAGCTAGCTCTCCAGTGGGAGGTGAACAGCCAGTACTACGTGGACTCGTGGCCACTTGACTGGTTCATCGGCCGGCTTCGCAAGGGGTTGCAGGGTATGGGTGATCTGGTGGCTGCCGACACGTGGGAGATCTTTGAGGAGGTGATGAAGAAGGGCCCACAGAAGGACAACAGTTTGGCTGCAGTCTTTGGATCATCCTCCAGGCCAGTGCCACAAAGGGCTTCTTGGGTGGACATGGATGAGGAGATGGATGTGGATATTGAGACCATGGAGGTGGAGGGAGAAGCAATGGGAGTGAGAGAAGCTCTAGTGATAGAAGCAGTGGAGGGTGAAGGAGGTTTTGAGCATGTGGTTGAGGTCTTTGGAGGAGAAGGAAGTGCTAATTACAAGGGGGACTCTGATGAGGACATGGAGCCTTATGTCAAGGAAACTGACAAGTTGCTGAGTGCAGGCTTGGTGGAGGGAGAGATGGATAATGAGGATGATGGCAAAGAATATAGGGAAGAGTATGATGAAGCAGGGGTTGAGGGCCAGAAGCAGCAACAAGCAGTCTCCATGATTGAGCTGGTGGTGAATGATGCCTCCGTGCAGGTCCCAGGTTTTGCGAAGCTGACAAAGCAGCAGAGATCCGACCTCCAGACCTTGTGCGTACGCTTTTCGCACATCTTCAGCTCAACGCCTGAGAAGATTGGGGATTGTGGCATGGAGTTTATCATTGATACGGGTGACTCAGCACCAATCGCCACTCTGCCTTTCAGGATGTCTCCAAGGGAAAAGGAGGTGTTAGACGGAGAGATTCAGGCATGGTTGGACCAGGGAGTGATCAGGCCTAGCTCTAGTCCTTGGGCCTTTCCTGTGGTTATGGTCCCAAAGAAGGATGGGGGTTACCGCGTTTGTATTGACTATCGAGCACTAAATAAAGAGACAGTGGCTGATGCGTACCCTCTTCTCAGGATCGATGATATCATTGATGCTGTGGGTGAATGCATGGTGTACAGCACGCTTGATGCAAAGGCAGCATATCATGCAATCAGGATGGACCCAGGAAGCATAGCAAAGACAGCATTTGTGACACACAGGGGGCTCTATGAGTTTTTCAGGCTATCCTTTGGCTTGAAGAATGCACTACCAGCTTTTCAACACGTCATCAACAGGGTCCTACATGGCATCACTTGTGCGGTACCTTACCTTGACGACATCATCATCTTCTCTAAAGACTGGGACAGTCACATCTGTGACTTGGAGCAGGTGTTTTTACGTATGGAAGCAGCCGGGTTAGTTTTGAAGGCGTCTAAGTGCAACTTGGGGGCAGACAAGGTGTTGTACCTGGGCCACGTGGTGGGAGCCGAGGGGGTAGCAGCAGATCCGGAGAAGGTGGCGGCAATTGCCAACATGCCTATACCAACGACCCCAACAGAGGTGCGCAGCTTCCTTGGACTTGCAAGCTACTATCGGAGGTTTGTGAAAGACTTCGCAAAGATTGCCAGACCCTTACATGCGTTGACAAGGGTACAAGCACAGTTTGAGTGGACAAGAGAGTGCCAACGCGCATTTGAGCAACTCAAGGAGGCACTCATGATAGCACCAATCCTTGTGTCACCAGATTTTGGCAAGCCCTTCATTGTTCAGACAGATTTCAGCTACCAAGAGATGGGAGCAGTGCTGGCACAGAAAGATGTGGAGAGGAGGGAGAGGGTGGTTTGCTATGCCAGCAGGACATTGGTTGGGGCAGAGGTGAATTATCCACCTGTTGAGGGAGAGTGCCTGGCGGTGGTGTGGGCTGTGTAGCATTTTCGACCATACATCCACGGCTCTAAGTTCACTTTGGAGACTGACCACTACGCCCTTGAGTGGTTTCATACCATGAAGAATCCGACACAGAAGCTGGTGCGCTGGGCACTTCTTCTACAAGAATACCAGTTTGAGGTCAGATATCGGAAGGGGACATCTGCAGGAAACGTGGACGGCTTGTCACGTCTTCCAGTGCAGGCTGCGGAGCAGCCCTTGGCATGTGAGGGGGAGGTGGAGACTGGTTATCCTCTTATGGG